>CM061553.1:250432091-250596328 GCA_030864225.1 Capsicum baccatum var. pendulum
CTGGAAGGCTGGGGAGCATCCTAGTATTATTGGTTTATGTGGGTAGGGCTATTTTGTTGGTCAATCGGGAGAAACGACTCGAACCTGGCATTTTGGGGCCAAAATCAGTGTGTTATAGCCCCCGGTTTGGGGAGAGCCCGGGGTTGGGGGTTTTCGTGGGCCAAAAATCGACCAGGGCATGCCAAGGAGGCTGGGGATCATTCTAGTATTGACTGTTTCTATGGGTGGGCCATTTTATTGGGTAAACAAGAGAAACGGGTCATTTTTGGCCAAATCAGTGTGTTATAGCCCTTAGTTTCGAGTGTAGGCCAAGGGTTTGGGGGTGCCGTGGGCTGAAAATTGACCTGGGTAAGACAGGGAGGCTAGAAGCATCCTAGTGTTGCCTTTTTTTGTGGACGGGGCCATTTGGCTAGTTAAACTGGCTAAACAGCGCAAACGGGGCATTTTGGAGCCAAATCATTATGCTATAGCCCACGGTTCCGTGGGTGGATTCGAGATCAAGGGGTATCATGGGCCAAAAATCAACCTGGGGCATGCTAGGGAGGTTGGGAATCATCCTAGTGTTGCCTGATTTTTAGGGCGGAGCAATTTGGTTTGTCAAACATGCGAAACAGCGTGAACGGGGAGTTTTAGGGCTAAATCGGTTTGCTATAGCCTACGACTACAGGGGTGGGATCGGATTTTGGGGTGCCATGCATTGAAAATCAACTTGGGCACTCCAGCGAGGTCGCATCCTAGTGTTGCCCGTTATGTGGGCGGGTCCATTTGATTGGTCAAATAGGCAAAATGGCGCGAACGAGGCATTTTGGGGCCAAATCGGTGTGCTATAGTTCACGGTTCTGGGGGTTGGACCGGGGTCTGGGGTGCCCTGGGACAAAATTTTACCTAGGAATGCCAAGGAGGATGGAAAGAATCCTAGTGTGGCCCATTTGTGTGGGCAGGCCATTTTAATGTCAAATGATTGAAACGGTGCGAACGGGGCTATTTGGGCCAAAATAGTGAGCTATATGCCCAACGTTCTGGGGATGGGGATGGGTTTCGAGGGTGCCGTGGATCGAAAATCGACCTGGCCATGCCAGGGTGTTTGAGGAGCGTCCTACTATTACCCGTTTGTGTGGGTGGAGCATTTTGGGTCCAAATCGGTACGCTATAGCCCACAGTTCTGGGGTACCCGGGATCCAAGGGTGTTGTGGGAGGGAGGGAGGCTGCAAAGCATCCTAGTGTTTCCATCTTGCGTGGGCCGGGCCATTTTTTTGGTCAAATGGGCGAAACGGCATGAACGGGACATTTTTGAGGCCAAATCGGTGTGCCACAGCTGTTAATTCTAGGGGGTGATCCCGAGGTCCGGGGGTTCCGTGGGCCAAAAATTGACTTGGAGCATCCAGGCAGGCTGTGGAGCATCCTAGTATTTCCCTTTTATGTGGGCAGGTTTATTTTGTTGGTCAAACAGGTAAAAAGGCACGGACAAGGCATTTTATGGCAAAAATCAGTGTGCTATAACCCACGATTTTGGGGGTGGGCCTAGGGTTCAGGGGTGCTGTGTGCAAAAAATCAACCTGGGCATGCCAGGGTGGATGGGGAGCATCCTAGTATTGCCTGTGTTTGTATAGACGGGGCCATTTTTATGGTCAAACAGGAGAAACGAGGCTATTTAAGGTTAAATCAGTATGCTATAGCCCATAGTTCCAGGGGTGGGCCGGGGGTCAGGGGTGCCGTGGGTCAAAAAATCAAACAGGGCATGCCAGGGGGTTGGGAAGAATCCTAGTAGTTCCTATTTGTGTGGGTACAGGGCATTTTGGGTCTAAGTCGATGTGCTATATAACCCATGGTCCGGGGGTGGGCTCGAGGGTTCCAAGGAATGAATATATCGACCTGGGCATGCCTGAGAGGCTGGGGAGTATCCTAGTGTTGCCCGTTTATGTGGGCATGGCTATTTTGTTGGTCAAATGGGAAAACGACTCGTATGTGGCATTTTGGGGCCAAAATCAGTGTGCTATAGCCCACAGTTTTAGGGGAGGGCCTGGGGTTCGGGGTGCCGTGGGCCAAAAATTGACCTGGGCATGCCAGGGAAGCTAGGGATCATTCTAGTATTGTCTGTTTGTATGGGCGATGACATTTTATTGGTTAAACAGGAGAAACAGGGTAATTTTTGGCCAAATCAGTGTGCGATAGCCCTTGGTTTCGAGGGTAGGCCTAGGGGTTTGGGCGTGCCATGGGCTGAAAATTGACCTGGGTGAGATAGGGAGGCTAGGGAGCATCCTAGTTTTTCCTGTTTCTGTGGGAGGGGCAATTTGGTTTGTTAATGGGGTGAAATGGCTCGAACGGGCATTTTGGAGCCAAATCATTGTGTTATAGCCGACGGTTTCGTGGGTGGGTTTGAGATCCAGGGGTATCGTGGCCGAAAATCAACCTGGGCATGCCTGGGAGGTTGGTAAGCATCCTAGTGTTGCCCGATTTTTTGGGTGGGTCCATTTGGTTGGTCAAACGTGCAAAATGGCGTGAACAGGGAGTTTCAAGGCTAAAATCGATTTGCTATAGCCTACGATTACAGGGGTGGGCCTGGAGTCCGGGGGTACTGTGCATCAAAAATCAACCTGGCAAGCCAGGGAGGTTGGGGGCATCCTAGTGTTGCCCGTTTATGTGGGCGGGGCTATTTGATTGGTCAAACAGGCGAAAACGGTGCGAATGGGCCATTTTGGGGCCAAATCGGTGTGCTATAGTTCACGGTTCTGGGGGTTGCCCCGTGGTTCAAGGGTGCCGTGGGACAAAATTTGACCTGGGCATGCCAAGGAGGCTTGAAAGCATCCTAGTGTGTCCCATTTGTGCGGGCAGGGCCATTTTAATTGTCAAATGATAGAAACAGTGCGAACGGGGCTATTTAGGGCCAAAATAGTGAGTTATATGCCCAAAGTTCCGGGGATGGGGCCGTGGTTCGAGGGTGCCGTGGATTAAACATTGACCTGGCCATGCCAGGGAGTCCGAGAAGCATCCTACAGTTACCCGTTTGTGTGGGCAGGGCATTTTGGGCAAAATCGGTATGCTATAGCCTACAGTTCTAGGGGGGACCCGGGATCCAAGGGTGCCGTGGGCTGAAAATTAGTCTAGGCATGCCAGGGAGGCTACAGAGCATCTTAGTGGTTCCTTCTTGCGTGGCTGGGGCTATTTCGTTGGCCCACAACAGGTGAAACGAACACAAACACGTCATTTTTGGGCCAAATCAGTGTGCTATAACTTACAATTCTAGGGGGTGATCCGGGGTCCGGGGGTTCCGTGGGACACGAATTTGAACCTGGGCATGCCAAGGAGGCTGGAAAGAATTCCTAGTGTGTCCCATCTGTGTGGGCAAGAACCATTTTAATTGGTCAAATGATAGAAACGGTGCGAACACGAGGCTATTTTAGGGCCAAAATTAGTGAGCTATATGCCCTAAAGTTCTGGGGATGGGGCCGGGGTTCTCGAGGCTCGCCATGGATAAAAAATTAACCTGGCCATGCCAGCGGAGTCTGATACACGTCCCTACTGTTACCCCCGTTTGTGTGGGCGGGGCATTTGGGCCAAATCGGTATGCTATAGCCTACAGTTCTGGGGGGGACCCGGGATCCAAGGGTGTCGTGGCCGAAAATGAGCCTAGGCGTTCCACGGGAGGTGCGGAGCATCCTAGTGTTTCCTTCTGCGTGGATGGGGCCATTTTTTTTGGTCAAATGGGGTGAAACGGTACAAACAGGATATTTTGAGGCCAAATTGGTATGCCCACAGCCTATGATTCTAGGGGGTAATCCCGGGCTACCGGGTTTTCCGTGGGCCGAAAATCGACTTGGAGTATCCTGGGAGGGTATGGAGCATCCTAGTATTGCCTTTTTATATGGGCAGGTCCATTTTTGTTGGACAACCAGCCAAAAAGGCATGACCAAGGTTTTTTATGGCCAAAATCAGTGTGCTATAAACACACGGTTTTGGGGGGTAGCTTAGGGTTCAGGGTTGCTGTGTGCAAAAAATCAACCTGGGCATGCCAGGGTAGCTGGGGAGTGTCCTACTATTTCCATTTTGTGTGGAAGGGGCCATTTATATTGTCAAACAGAGAAACGAGGCTATTTAAGGCTAAATCAGTATGCTATAGCCCATAGTTCTAGGGGTGGGGCCCGAGGTCCAGGGGTATCGTGGGTCAACAATCGAATAGGGGCATGCCTGTGGAGGTTGGGAAAGCATCTATTAAGTTCTCTCTTGCGTGGGTTGGGCCATTTGGTTGGTCAAATAGGAAAAAACAGTGTGAATAGTGTGTTTTTTGGGCAAAATCGGTGTGCTATAGCATACGACTCTGGGGGTGGGCCTGGGGTTCCCGGGGGGGGGTTGCCGTTGGCCATAAATCACAAATGGGTTCTGCCAGGTGAGGCTAGGGGAGTATCCAGAGTGTTCCCCGGTTAGAGGTGGGAGGGGCTATTTTGTTGGCGAAACAAGCGAAACGACGTTGAATAGGCGTATATTGTGGGGCCAAATTAATACGCTATTGCCCCATAGTTTCCGATGGGTGGGCCGGGGTCGAGGGTGCCATAGCCAAAATCAATTTAGGGCATCCCAGGGGAGGCTTGGGGAGTAATCCTAGTTGTTTCCCATTTGGGTGGTCCAAACCATTTTGGTTGTCAAATGTGCATAATGGCATGAACGGGGCATTTGGGGGTCCAATTCGGTGTGCTAGAATCGACGGTTCTGAGGGCGGGCCCAAGGTCGGGGGTGCCGTTGTCCAAAAATTGACCTGAATGTGCCAGGGAGGATGGAGAGCATCCTAGTGTTGCCCGTATATGTGGGAAGGGCTATTTGGTTTGTCAAACAAGCGAAACGGTGTGAAAAGGGCATTTTGGGAGCTAAATCGATCTGTTATAGCACACAGTTTTGACGGACGGCTGATGATAGGCGCTATTACGCGCCTATATCAATATATTCTACCCATATTTTAGCCTAGTTTTGAGAACAAATTATATATTTCATGCACTTTTAGTCCTTTTTCCTGTAAGTGAGCTAACGAACATGATTAGCAAAGTTTCAGGTGTAAATGATGCAGAATTCAGCATTTTATGGATTACTTGATGCCAAAGAAAGCTTCACGAAAGGAGAAAAGGAAGCTTGGACGCCTAAGGACCAAAAGTGATGCTTGGCAAATCTATCCCGGGCTAAAACAACATTTTTGAAGACTTTGGGGGACTTACAGTAACTTATTTGGATTAGGATAATAATACATTAACCTAGTACAATTGGGTTAAGTATTTCATTAGTCTATTTGGATTTGGATAATGTTACATTAACCTAGTACAATTGGGTTAAGTATTTCATTAGCTTAGTTGGATTTGGTTAAGTATTTCATTAGCTTAGTAGGATTAGGATATGGGTATTATAAATTACCCTATTCTGCTAGAGATTTTAATACATTCTACTTCTAAGACATTCCCCCATTAGTTACAATTAAATTCTTCTAACCCTTCCATTTATTCTACCTCTTCTTCTATTCATCTATTCTTAATTTCCGCAACAAGAGAAATGTTACTTGCAAGAAATCACGCCTAACGCCCTACCACACTTGTGCTAAACGAAATTCTTATTGTGGTATAATAACAATGTCAATTGTGATTTCCTTCGCACTCATGGGTAACTAAACTTCTCTGTTGGGGTTATGGAAGCCGAATGAGATACTATCTATTACTATGAGTTTGTGAGTTCGTGACACGTATGCTGCTTATATCATTATTCTCTTCGTCTTAACCTAAATTCTTTGTGGTTGCAAACGCAAGAATACACCAGTATAACATTTAACTTGTTCGACAAGAAAGGTTAATCTGTCTGGAAAAGAGATAACGTCAAGGTAGTAGGGTCCCATCCCCTATTAAAAAGTTAGTGTCGTTACTGGATTAACCTCTTTGAGAATTCGTACCGTTAGACACGCTTTAAGCTCGAAAGATGTTAAAGTGAAATAATCCTCGAATAGGTCGAAAGACGCCTGGATTACCATCGAATACAATTCTCTATAAGCACATGCATGTCGGAATTCTACACACTCATAGCCAATAGAGACGTATAACTCAGAAGGTGGACATAACCCCAACTCCTCAATTCTCATTGTTTACAACTTAATAACTATTCTTTCTTTTTACTTTACTATTTCAGTTTTTTACTTTAATAAATTTGGTTACACTTTACAATCCCCCCTTTTTTACGAGATTTGCACTAAAAGTCTAGTAATCGTTGCTTACTTGTTGACCGAGATATCCCTGTGGGATCGATACCCAACCCAGTTGGGTTCTATATTTGCTAACGACCGCTTACACTCCTACGAGAGCTGTAGATTGAGCGTTATCAAAAATTGGCGCCGTTGCCGGGGGGAATACAAGTGTCAATTAAGTTTGTGAAAATTACTAGACCTTTTGGTCAGAGATTCTCGTACATTTACTTTTTGTTTTTGTTTTTGTTTACTGCAGGTTTTTATTTAGTGCATGCCCCATACTCGAAGTTCTGGTCAGCCGTTATTACCTATCAATCCCGAACCACAACGTATTGGCAGAATGGAGGCACAAACGGAAAATCGAAAGAATGGCTGCTCAGCAGGAGCAGGAGAGATTAGCTGCTCTTGCCGCCGCCCAGGTACACAAAGAAAACATTGATAACACTGGGCGAGCAACACATCCTGACGATGAGGATTTAGTTGATGAAGAGTTACTAAACCCAAGGCATGATGCTGAAATCGCAATACCTGCCAACCGAAGAGGTCGACAAGCTCAGTTTAGGTATGATCGCCAACCCATGCAGCCAGCTTTCGACGATGATGAGAACGATCTTGATTGTGTTGGAGCCACTGGAGCATAATTCCTCCACCCATTAGCGCCCGGAGCCAAGTTCAACATCACAAGCACCATGATTCAGTTATTGCAACTCAAAGGATTATTTGGTGGACTAGCAGGCGATGATCCGAATATGCATCTCATCAACTTTATTTCTACATGCAAGTCATTTGACAATCCTGGTGTTGGTCAGAATGCAATTCGATTACGTCTATTCCATTGTCTCTGTCTGGGGAGGCAACTCTATGGTTAAATGGGCTAACCTCCTGATTCTATTACAAATTGGAGGCAATTGAGAGACGCTTTCCCAGAAAGATTCTTTCCGCCATCCAAAAAGAGCACAATTGAGGGATGAAATCTGCAACTTTCGTCAGCTTCCAACAGAAGCACTTCATGAAACATAGGAGAGGTTCAATACAAAGCTAGCGAGATGCCCAAACCATCATATGACTAATGTTCACCTAATCGAGATATTATACAGAGCCTTGAATTCAATAACTAAACCAGTGGTGGATAATGTAGCCGGAGGATCTTTTTTGGACCTCACCTTTGGTCAAGCAAGCAATATGCTAGATCATATGACGAAGCAAAGTAGAGCTTGGCATACCAGGGATTCTGAGGTAGCAAGCTCTACTATATCTATTGGCATGACTGCAGAACAAAGGCGTAGACAAGAGGAACGTGATCAAGATATGGCGCATATGAAAACACAAATAGATCTTCTTATAAAGCATTTTATTATCAGGGAAGACCGAAAAAGTGAAAGATATTGCGTCAAAAGGAAGTGAAGAATCTGATTCGGAAGAGGAGGCCAACTACTTGAACAATCAGGGGGGTTTCCATGGGAATACCCAAGGAAACCAAGGTCGGAACTATTATGATAAATCTGGAAACAAGGACCAAGGTAGTTGGAAGAACAAGAATGAAAAGAGTGGTTTGTACGTTCCCCCTGGTAGACGTGACACCACCACATCTAATTCTGGAAATATGGAAGACATGATGGCTAAATTATTGAAAGGAGTGGAAGCCACGAGCGCGGGGAGTAACGGAGGTAATTAATTATTTGTCCTCCATGAAACAATTAGTTGATTCACATTCCACTTCAATCAAGCACATAAAGCAGCAATTGAGCCAACTTTCAGCAGCACTCAATCAAAGAAAAGTCGGCACTCTACCTAGCGATACTGTGCAAAACCAAAGGAATGATGGGTCATGCATGGCCATCACTACCAGAAGTGGTAAGGTGCTGGAAACTTCAGCAAAAGGCAAGCAAGTGGTTGACGAAGCTGTGGACTTGGATGACAACGCAATAGGAGAGGAGTCCGCGGAAGACGTCAAGGACATCACACCCAGCAACGTACAACATGAAAAAGTGGAAAAACGGAAGCAAGAGGAGAAGAAAGCCGTGGAGAGAACACTTCCATACCCACCACCACCTTTTTCCCCAATGATTAAAGAAGGTGGCGGATGATACAAAGTTCAGCAAATTCATGACTATGTTAAAGCAGCTGACCATTAATGTTCCATTGGTGGAGGCACTTGAACAAATGCCTGGGTATGGGAAATTTATGAAGGATCTTTTAACAAAGAATCGGGCAGAAAGTTATGAGTTGAAAGATAATGTTCATCACTACAGCGCAATCGCTACCCAATCAATAGTTCATAAGAAGGCCGACCCCGGAGCTTTCACTATTCCTTGCACCGTTGGGTCTTTGAATTTTGCCAAAGCATTATGTGAATTAGGAGCCAGCATCAATTTGATGCCATTATCTATCTATAAGAAGTTGGGGTTGGGTGATCCTACTCCAACCAATATGAGGCTTGTCATGGCGGATAGGTCGGTAAAACGACCTGTTGGTATTCTATGTGATGTCTTGGTAAAGGTTTCTTCATTTATCTTTCCGGCAGACTTCGTTATTTTGGATTGTGAGGCAGACTCAGAAGTTTCCATAATCTTGGGGCATCCTTTCCTTGCTACGGGAAGCGTACTTATTGATTTGAGAGCTAATGAGCTTTCGTTCCGAATAAATGACGAAGTAGTTTGCTTTGATGTTAGCAAATCAATGAAGCAACCTAAATATATGTGTGTATTTTTGGTGGCTGATGTTTTATTTGATGATAAGAAAGAATTTCTTGAAGAACAGAAAATTATTGATGACCCTTTGGCGGTTGTGCTCATGAATGGAGAGACTGAGGATGCTGAAAATTGTGAAGAAGCTATTTGTGCTCTATCGGGATTAGGGACATATCGCTATGCTCCCAAGAAGCTGGACCTTGATCTCAAGAATCGACCCACACCACCAGCTAAGCCATCTATTGAAGAGTCACCCACATTAGAATTGAAGGAGTTTCCAAGGCACTTAAAGTATGCATTCCTAGGAAGCGGAAACAAACTTCCAGTCATTGTTGCAGCAGATTTGGGTGAGCAACAAGTTGCAGCTCTCATTGCTATTCTACGGAAGTATATTAGAGCCATTGGATGGACCATTGCGGATATTATTGGTATTCCACCTGGGATTTGTACACATAAAATTCAGCTTGAAGAGAATAGCACACCCACAATTGAGCATTAAAGACGTCTAAACCCACCTATGCAAGAAGTGGTGAAGAAAGAAATTATCAAGTGGTTAGACGCGGGGGTTGTGTATCAAATCTCTGATAGTACATGGGTAAGCCCGGTACAATGTGTTCCCAAGAAAGGAGGCATGACGGTGGTCGCGAATGCGAAGAATGAGCTTATTCCACTCAGACCCGTCAATGGATGGAGAGTATGCATGGACTACCAAAAGTTGAATTCTTGGACACTCAAAGATCACTTCCCAATGCCATTTATGGACCAAATGCTAGATCGATTAGCGGGGAAAGAATGGTTTTGTTTCTTGGACGGTTATTCAGGCTACAATCAGATTTGTATTGCACCCGAAGACCAATAGAAGACAACGTTTACATGACCATATGGTACGTTTGCCTTCAAACGTATGCCATTCGGGCTATGTAACGCACCAGCCACCTTTCAGCGATGTATGATGTCTATTTTTTCTGATATGATTGAAGACACTTTGCAGGTATTCATGGTCGATTTTTCAGTTGTTGGTGAGTGTTTTGAAGCGTGCTTGGCAAACCTAAGCATGGCATTGCAAAGATGTATAGAATTCAACCTAGTGCTGAATTGGGAGAAGTGCCACTTCATGGTAAAAGAAGGTATCGTTCTTGGGCACAAGATCTCCGAAAGAGGGATTGAGGTTGATTGAGCAACAATAGAGGTTATTGAGAAGCTACCGCCTACAATATCGATGAAGGGAGTTCGTAGTTTTCTCGGCCATGCAGGTTTCTATCGTCGGTTCATCAAAGACTTCTCCAAAATTGCTAGTCCATTGTGCAAACTCTTGGAGAAAGATGCAAAGTTTGACTTTAATGAAGATTGCTTAAAGGCATTCGAATGCCTCAAAGGAAAACTCATTGAAGCCCCTATCATGGTATCACTAGATTGGTCTCTCCCGTTCGAAGTCATGTGTGATGCTAGTGGTGTAGCCGTTGGTGCTGTGCTTGGTCAGAGAAAGTAGAAGCTATTTCATCCTATCTACTATGCAAGTAAGGTCCTGAATGAAGCCCAAAGGAACTACACTGTGACAGAACAAGAGCTCCTAGCAGTTGTGTATGCGTTTGAGAAGTTTCGTGCCTATCTATTGGGTACTAAGGTGATCGTTCAGACAGACCATGCAGCTCTTAGGTATCTAATAACAAAGAAGGATGTAAAGACAAGATTAAATCGATGGGTATTGCTGCTGCAAGAGTTCGATTTCGAGGTCAAAGATAGAAGAGGTTGCGAGAACCAAGTGGCCGACCACCTATCTAGACTCAAGAATGAGCATGTGGCGCAACCTGAAATTCAGATTGATGATGCATTCCCTGACGAGGAGATATTAGCGACAACAATGGAAAAATTACCATGGTATGCCGACTTTGCAAATTTCATGGTGAGTAATGTGATACCTGCCAATTTATCTTACCACCAAAGGAGGAAGTTTATGCATGACGTACAACACTACTATTGGGATGATCCATATTTGTTTCGACGATGTGTGGATGGTATTATTCGACGATGTATATCCCATGTAGAGGTGCCTAATATTTTGGAAGCATGCCACACTTCCCAAGTTGGAGGACATCATGCAGGCAATTGGACGGCAAGAAAAGTATTGCAAAGTGGTTACTATTGGCCTTCGATATTTAGAGATGCCTATGACTATGTTAGAAGGTGCGACCAATGCCAACGTCAAGGTGCTTTTTGAAACACCATGAGATGCCCATGTCCAAAATTCTTGAGGTATAACTCTTTGATGTATGGAGTATTGATTTCATGGGTCCATTCGTGAATTCGTTTGGAATGAAGTACATCTTAGTTGCTGTAGATTATGTCTCAAAATGGGTTGAAGCTGTAGCGTTGGCCGACAACGAGGGAAAGCGTGTTGTAGCATTTTTGAAGAAGAATATCTTCTCTCGCTTTGGAGTACCATGTACTATCATAAGTGATGGAGGATCTCACTTTTGCAATAAGATATTCAAATCCGTGTTGGCCAAGTATGGTGTCAAGCAACATAAGGTAGCCACTCCTTATCACCCACAAACTAGTGGACAAGTAGAGGTTTCCAATCAGGAGATCAAGAAAATCCTTGCGAAGACGGTCAATGCTAATAAGAAGGATTGGTCTCGGAAGCTAGATGATGCACTATGGGCGTATAGGACTGCATTCAAAACACCCATTGGCATGTCTCCGTATCAACTAGTCTATGGGAAGGCCTGTCACTTACCCATCGAGCTCGAGCATAAGGCATTGTGGGCATTGAAGCAATTGAACTTGAATTGGGATGATGCAATGAATCTGAGGTTGGAGCAGCTGAACAAATTAGATGAGTTCTGTCTCCATGCATATGAAAGGTCAGACCTATACAAGGAGCGGATGAAAAAGTATCATGATCAGCGGATTGTTCGACGAAACTTTCAAAAGGATGATATGGTGCTTCTCTTCAACTCTAGATTGAAGCTATTCCCAGGTAAGTTAAAGTCTAAGTGGTCTAGTCCATACAAAGTTATCCATGTATACTCGTCTGGAGTAGTTGAATTGGAAGACAATAATGGTGTTGTCTTCAAGGTGAATGGTCAACGTGTTAAACCTTATATCGGTCCTCTTGACTCGATGAGTTATCTGGCCATCACTTATCTCGACAAAGTCTAAGTACTCGAGGTAACTATGTCGAGCCACGACAATAAATAAGGCGTTAGATGGGAGGCAACCCATCGTTTACCATTTATCATTTATAGTTTATCGTTTTTTTCTTTCTTTCATTCTAAGTACTTCTTTTGCTTTTGATAAAAGAAAATCCAAAAATAAGAGTCGTGCCACGACCAAAACCAAGGCGCTTGGTGGGAGGCAGCCCATCGTACTCATTGTTTTCATTGGTTTTGAGCAAATATAGGTGCAAGAGGTATTCAACGAGGAGATTGGTTTCAAATAACGTTTCAGACGTATTGCATGGTAAAGGTGGTAAGTTAGGAATAAAGATGCATAAGGCTATGGATCGAGCATTGCTCATGACAAAATAGGCATCGAGCAAGGCTAGGCCTAGGTAAAACTAGGCCACGAACAATGCAAAACCTATACTATAGCCTAAAGTCGCGGAATCTAGTGTGCAAAGACATAGGCGCCGCCCATGCTAAGGAATGCTATAGCATAGGCGCCGCCTATGCAAAAGCATTTGGTCTCGGAATCTCATATGACATGCACTAAGTGCCGCCTATGGTCCCTTTATGCATTACACTAGGCGCCGCCTATGCTAGCTTATGCTTTGCATTAGGCGCCGCCTATACCATGCTTAGGCAAAGCTAAAGGCGCCGCCTATGGTCCCTTTTTGTCTCCAAAACCGATTTTAAATGGGTCAAAACCTGACCCATTCTTTTCCTATATAAAGGGGACTTAGTCTTGAAACATAAACACATTGAAACTTGACCTAAAGGAGCTGCACATCCACTCCAAATCATCTCAAAATTTTTCTTTTTGCTCTTTCAATTCACAAGAACATCTCCAAAGGCTTCAATCACGTAAGTACTATTTTATTCTATTTCTCGTAAGTACTACGTTGATATGTCTATCATTAATTGCTACATCTTGAAGAAATATTGATGATGTTAAAGTGTTTGAATTGTTGATGCAAAACCATGTGAGTGAACATGTACGTTAGGATAAGCTTAACTTGTTTCCGACTTGAATTTGGTTTTAATTGCATTGTCATACTCTTTGCGGAATTGCTATGGTTATGAACATTGCATAGTTTTGTCACTTGTATACCTACATGTTAGGCTATCCCGTTCATCGGGATAAGACTTATAGTTGCCTACCGACATAGGAGGCTGTAATTATTGATAGAAACTATACCATGATGAAACCCCTATGTAGTAGTCTTTTTTTACCTAACATGAACGTATTGCAAAGGTTGCTAGAAGTGATACATCACTGATTTTCTTGTCGGAATATAGCTCCTTAAACGTATGTCGACGAAGTCTAAGTAATCAACCACTTTCACTTCACAGATTTGTATCAACGAACCTAATTGTGGGGTGGTACCCCGATGGCTTGTTTATAGATTGTTTCCATTGAGTTGATGCTAGCATGAAATATCATTTAAATCTCAGGAACAATGGCACCTAAAGCGAGACAAGATAAGGCTACCACATCCCAAAAGGGCAAGAAGAGAGGTCGCAAGGACCAAGGAGAATCGTCCTCAATGCAATTACCCAACCGAATGTTTGGAATAAAATGGGTTCTTGAGGAGGAAGCCAAAGAATGGTATAGGAACAACAAGGAAAGCAAATATGTTCATGTCGACTTGATCAACAAGGACAGCCTAGCGAAGAAGGAACCGCGTATGTTGGCAAAAATCATGGCATTGAATCTGGATTTCATCTTCCGCGACATAGGAGAATGTAATCTTGATTTGACAAGAGAATTTTACGCCAACTGGTCGCCGAAAACCACAGGCAGCGAAGTCAAGATTCGGGGCCAAGTTTTACAGCTCAACGCGGATTTGATCAACTCCTTTCTTGGCTTACCTTCGGTCGATCCAGCACCATTCAAAGAGTTGTACAGCAAACCTCCTTATAGAGAAATTCTACACACACTTTGTGGAAGTAGATCCATCGCAAGGTGGAGCAGACTCCAAGACACCGGATGACACAACACCTTCCCCTATGCTCCTTTGAATAGGGAAGCAAGAATCTGGTTGTGCATCTTCAACTCATGCCTTATTCCTGGGACTCAATACACCAAAATAACAAGAGATAGAGTGTGTTTGGTCTATGCATTGATGACGAATGTCCCTATCAACATTGGGGCAATCATTTGCTCTACAATACGGAAGAAGCGGTCCCACTTCACTTTTGGTAATCTATTGACAGCAATCTTACAGAAGGAGGATATCAAAGAGGAACCAGCTGACCACAAACTCCCACATAACCAGAAGAAGGTTGACCTCACAAAGGTCAAAGATGCTGAAACAACACATGGTGTCAACCTTACTACTGCGGAGAGACATGCTCGAGATGAGAGTTTCTTCTGTCATCTTTATGGCATGACATGGTTCACAATGATGAGTGGAGGTCGTGTTCCAACTTCTGCAGAGATCCAACAGCTGGACCATGACTATCCAATGAATATGCATGCATGGGAGATGTGTGGAGTAGGCACATACTTTGTGGAACCTCTAGACGATGATGTGCCGACCAATGATGATCGCCGCTTGCCAGATTCCGACGTGGAGGAGAACTCTGACGACGACTCTTCTAATGATTCCGACAAAGGGGGTATGACCCCCGACTTTGAGGAAGAGTCCGACTGACCAGGTTCTTCGTATTTACTTTCCACTGAGAGCAGTGTCCCGTTTAAGTGTGGGGTGGCGGTATTGCATGCTATACTTCTCTACCGCATCTATGTTTGTTTACTTTGTTTTTTTTGTTTCGTTTTTTTTTCGTTTTTTTAGTTTAAGTTAAGTTTTTTTAGTTGTTAAATTTTTTTTACTTAGCTTGGCATGAAATTATTCTAATCGGCAGCATGAGATTATAACAAGAGTACGTGCTAAAATCATGACTATTGAGACGTTTAGGCTCTAATTGTGACTCATTATGTGATGTTGTGTGGTTCAATTCCTTCACTTGTTGGGTCAAGAGTCTATACTACTTCCAATAAAGTCGACCATGTGCCTTGTGTGTGAGAGATGATAGTATATTCTATGTTTGCGGCTGATGCTAGAACTTGCCTGGTATGTATGTAAAGCAAAAATAAAGAGTGTAAGTTTAGGAAATGATTTAGGCATTTCTTTGGCAACCTATACATGTTTACCTTCATTTTACTTACCCATGGACATCATCCTCGTTAAACCCTTTTGAGCCTTTAGCCTACTTCTTTGACAAACCTTATATGAAAGCCTAATCCATTTTTTTCAAGACCGTAATTTGATCCAAATTCCTAAGTGCTTTAACGTATAAAGTCATGTGACGAAATAAGAGGAAATTGGGTGAGTATGATGCTTTAAATTGTAGTTGTTCTTGAATGTGTTATGAAAAAGAAAGTGCTATCATAAGAGGTATGTTATGAAAAGAAAAAAAGGAAAAGAAAGCTGAAAAGTGAGTTATGCTTAAAATTGAAAAAGTAAAGAGGAGAACAAGGGTGGTAGAATAAAAGAAAGAAGAAAGGTTGAAAGAAAAATGTTAATGATACAATGTGATGTATTAAAGTGCTTAGGAACATAATCACTATTTCTGGCCAAAATAGTCCTACTCGTCCCTTAGCCTACATTACAACCATCAAAAGACCTACTTGATCCTAAGCCTAGCATTCTGACATTTAGTGGAGCATTACACTAAGGGAAAGCCTATGGTCATTAGTTGCTGCATATGAATTCTTTGTGAGAGCGAGAGCAAGGATATTTTGATACCCATGTTTGAAAAAATATGCTATACTTGTGAGTGATTATGGGTAATATATTGTGAGACACACATGGTTGATGAGTTTTGGGTAGTTGTATATGATTCCTTTTGCCTTAACTTTTCAATATGAGTTGACCACCATCACGAGTCTATGCTACAAGTTAAATTGTTTCTACTAATAATCGGAAAACTACTCTTTGTTGATAATTGTTGCGCTTGTCTTGATGAATATTTTGTGTTGTTACTGTGAAAACCTAAGTTAATGTTTAGAAGAACATGATAGTTTGTTCGAGGATGAACAAAGCTTCAAGTGTGGGGTGTTGATGATAGGCGATATTACGCGCCTATATCAATATATTCTACCCATATTTTAGCCTAGTTTTGAGAACAAATTATATATTTCATGCACTTTTAGTCCTTTTTCCTGTAAGTGAGCTAACGAACATGATTAGGAAAGTTTCAGGTGTAAATGATGTAGAATTCAGCATTTTATGGATTACTTGACGCCAAAGAAAGCTTCACGAAAGGAGAAAAGGAAGCTTGGACGCCTAAGGACCAAAAGTGATGCATGGAAAATTTGTCCCGGGCTAAAACAACATTTATGAAGACTTTGGGGACTTGCAGTAACTTATTTGGATTAGGATAATAATACATTAACCTAGTACAATTGGGTTAAGTATTTCATTAGTCTATTTGGATTTGGATAATGTTACATTAACCTAGTACAATTGGGTTAAGTATTTCATTAGCTTAGTAGAATTTGGTTAAGTATTTCATTAGCTTAGTAGGATTAGGATATGGGTATTATAAATACCCTATTCTTCTAGAGATTTTAATACATTCTACCTCTAAGACATTCCTCCATTAGTTACAATTAAATTCTTCTAACCCTTCCATTTATTCTACTTCTTCTTCTATTCATCTATTCTTAATTTCCGCAACAAGTAAAATGTTACTTGCAAGAAATCACGCCTAACGCCTACCACACTTGTGCTAAACGAAATTCTTATTGTGGTATAATAACAATGTCAATTGTGATTTCCTTCGCACTCATGGGTAACTAAACTTCTCTGTTGGGGTTATGGAAGCCGAATGAGATACTATCTATTACTATGAGTTTGTGAGTTCGTGACACGTATGCTGCTTATATCATTATTATCTTCGTCTTAACCTAAATTCTTTGTGGTTGCAAATGCAAGAATACACCAATATAACATTTAACTTGTTCGAAAGAAAGGTTATCTATCTGGAAAAGAGATAATGTCAAGGTAGTAGGGTCCTATCCCCTATTAAAAAGTTAGTGCCATAACTGGATTAACCTCTTGGAGAATTCATACCGTTAGATACGCTTTAAGCTCGAAAGAGTTAAAGTGAAACAATCCTCGAATAGGTCAAAAGACGCCTGGATTTACCATCGAATACAATTCTCTATAAGCACATGCATGTCGGAATTCAACACACTCATAGCCAATAGAGACGTATAACTCAGAAGGTGGACATAACCCCAACTCCTCAATTCTCATTGTTTACAACTTAATAACTATTCTTTCTTTTTACTTTACTATTTCAGTTTTTACTTTAATAATTTGGTTACACTTTACAATCCCCCCTTTTTACGAGACTTGCACTAAAAGTCTAGTAATCGTATCTTAATTGTTGACCGAGCTATTCCCTGTGGGATCGATACCCAACCCAGTTGGGTTCTATATTTGCTAACGACCATTTTACACTCCTACGAGAGCTGTAGATTGAGTGTTATCAATGGCTTAGGGTTTGGGGGTTCCATAGGCCAAAAATAAACCTGGACGTGCTAATGAGGCTAGGGAGCATCCTATTATTCCCTATTTTTATGGGAGGGGCCATTTGGTTAGTCAAACGAGCAAAACAACCCAAATGGGGCAATTTATGGCCAAGTTGGTGTGCTATATCCCACGATTCCGGGGATGGTACTGGGGTATGGGTATGTCATCGACGTAAAATCAACTTGGCCATTCCAGGAAGGCTGCCGTTCATGTGGGTAGGGATATTTGGATGGTTAAATAGGCAAAACAGTGCATAGGAGGCATTCTGGGGCCAAATCAGTGGGCTATAGCCCACGATTTTAGGGGTGGACCCGGGGTTTGGGTGTGGTGTGGGTCAAAAATTGACCAGGGAGTGATAGAGAGGCTGGGGAGCATCCAAGTATTGCCCATTTGTATAGGCGAGGCCATTTGGTTGGTCAAACAGGAGTCACGAGGCTAATTAGGGCTAAATCGATAAGCTATAGCCCACGGTTTTGGGAGTGCCGTGGATCAAAAATCAAATTGGGCATGCCAGGGAGGTTAGGAAGCATCCTACTATTGCCCGTTTATGTGTGCGGGGCCATTTGGTTGGTCAGATGGTCAAAACAGCACGAATAGTGTGTTTTGGAGTCAAATCGGTGTGCTATAGGACACGATTTCGGGGGTAGGCCCGAAGTCCGGGGGTGCCATGGGTTGAAAATTGACCAGGGTGTGCCAGGGAAGCTAGGGAGAATCCTAGTGTTCCCCGTTTGTGTGGGCGGAGCCATTCCATTGGTCAAACGGGCGAAACAGCGCAAATGGGTCCTTTTGAAATCAAATATTTTTCTATTGCCCATGATTTTTAAGGTGGGCCTGGGGGTACCGTAGACTAAAAATTGACATGGGCATTCTAGGAAGGTTGGAGAGGATCCTACTGTTGCCTATTTGTGTGGTCGGGGATACTTGGCTTTTCAAATAGGTTAAACAGAGCGAACGATGCATTTTGGTGCCAAATCAGTGTGTTATAGCCTACGATTATGGGGTAGGCCTAGGCTACGGGGGTGTCGTGGGTCAAAAATAAACTTGGCATGTAATGGATGCTAGGGAGCGTCCTAGTGTTGCCCGTTTATCTGGGAGGGGCTATTTGGTTGGTCAAACAGGTAGAATGACAAAAATGGGGTGTTTTGAGGCCAAATCAGTGTGCTATAAACTACGGTGTTGGGGTGGGCCCAGGGTCCGAGGGTGCCATCGACTAAAAATTTAGGTGGACATGCCAGGGAGGCTGGAGAGTATCCTAGTGTTTCCCATTTAAGTGGGTAGGGCCATTTGGTTGGTCAAACGGGCAAAATGGCTCAAACCGAATATTTTAGGTCCAAATCGGTTGCTATAGCCCACGATTTTGGGTGTGAGCCCGGGGTATAGTGTTGTCGTGGACCATAAATTAACCTGGGCATGCCAAGGAGCTTGGGTATCATCCTAGTATTGCCCGTTTGGTGTGGATGGTCCATTTGGTTGGTCACATGACCAAAACGGCATGAATGGGGCTTTTTGGGGCCAAATCGGTGTGCTATAGCCCACGATTCCAGGGGTGAGCCAGGTGTCTGGGGGTTTCATGGGTCAAAAATCATCCTCTGCATTTCAGGGAGGCTAGGGAGCATTCTAGTGCTTTCCATTTGTGTGGTTGGGGCCATTTGGTTGGTCAGGCGGGGGAAACGGCACAAATAGGGAATATTATGGCCGAGACAGTGTGCTATAGCCCATGATTCCAAGGGTAGGCTCGGGGTCTGCGTGTTTCGTAGGCCAAAAATTGACCTACATATGATAGGGAGGCTAAGGAGCATCCTAGTATTTCCTGTTTGTGTGGGAGGGGATATTTGGTTGGCCAAACGTGCTAAACGACACGAATGGGGTATTTTGGGGCCGAATCGGTGTGCTGTAGCCCATGATTATGAAGGTGGACCTAGGTTCCAGGGGTGCCGCGGGGCAAAAATTTATCTGGGCATGCTAGGGAGGTGGGGGAGCACCATAGTGTTTTCCTTTTGTGTGGGCGAGGCCATTTGGTTTGTCAAACGGGCGAAACGGTGCAAACGGGGCATTTTGGTGCCAAATCGATGTGCTATAGCCCACGGTACCAAGGGTGGCCCTGGGGTCCGGGGGTGCCGTGTGCTAAATATTGACCTGGGCATGCCAGGGAGGCTAGGAAGCATCTTAGTGTTTTCTATTTGTATGGGCGGGGCCATTTGGTTGGTCAAACAGACAAAATGGAGCGAACGAGGCATTTTGGGGCCAATTTTGTGAGCTATAGCCCACGGTTTTGGCTTGGGCCTAGGATCCGAGGGTGGCGTGGGCAAAAAATTGACCTGGGTGTGGCAGAGAGGCTGGGGAGTATCCTAATGTTGTCCGTTTGTGTGGGAAGGGCCATTTGGTTGGTGAAACGGGAGAAATAGGGTTATTTAGTGCTAAATCGATATGCTATAACACACGGTTCTGGGTGTGGGCCTGGGGTTCGGGGGGGTCGTGGGCCAAAAATTAACTTGAGCATTCTAGGGAGGCTGGGGAGAGTCCTGGTATTCCTGTTTATGTAGGAGGGGCCATTTCATTGGTCAAACGGGAGAAACGGTGTGACCGGGTTGTTTTGGAGATAAATCTGTGTGCTATAGCCCACAGTTCTGGGGATGGCCCGGGTTTCGGGTGTTTCGTCGGCCGAAAATCAACTTGGATGGGACAGGGGGCTAAGTGGCGTCCAAGTGTTTTCCATTTATATGGGCGGGGCCATTTGGTTTGTCAAATAAGAGAAATGACGCGAATGGGGCATTTTGGGGCTAAATTGGTGTGCTATAGCCCACGATTCCGTGGGTGGACTTGGGGTCCGTGGGTACCATAGGCTTAAAATCAACTTGGGCAAGCCAAGGAGGCAGAGGAGCGTCTTAGTGTTTCCCGTTTGTGTGGGAAAATGGCTCAAATAGGAAGTTTTGGAGACAAATCGGTGTGCTATAGCCCACGGTTCTATGGGTATGCCCGGGGGTTCTATGGGGAAAAAATTGACCTGGGTGTGCCATGGAGGCTGGGGAACATTCTAGTATATCTTGTTTGTGTGGGCGGGGCCATTTGTTTGGTCAAACGGTAGAAATGGCGCGAATGGGGCTATTTGGGGACAAATCGATGTGCTATATCCCATGGTTCGGGGGGGGGCCAAGATTCGGGGGTGTCGTAGGTTGAAAATAGACCTGAGCATACCAGGGAGGCTGGGGAGCATCCTAGTATTTTCCGTTTGTGTGGAAGTGGCCATTTGGTTGTTCAAACGGGTGAAATGGCATGACAGGGGCATTTTGGGGCCAAATCAATTTGCTGTAGCCCACGGTTCTGAGGGTGGACCTAGGGTCTGGTGGTTTTGTGGGCCGAAAATCGACCTGGGTATGCCAGGAAAGTTTGGGAACATCCTATTATTTCCCTTTTGTATGGGCAGGGCTATTTCATTGGTCAAACGGGTGAAACGGCACAAATGGGGCATTTTAGAGCTAATTTGGTGTGCTATAGCCCACGATATTGGGGGTGGACCTGGGGGTTCCGTGTGCCGAAAATTGACCTGGGCTTGCCAGGGAAGATGAAGAGCGTCCTAGTGTTTCCTATTTTTGTGGGCCTGGCCATTTGGTTGGTCAAACAGGTTAAACGGCATGAACGGGGCATTTTAGCGCCAATTTGATGTGCTATAGCCCATGGTTCTGGGGTGAGCTCGGGTTCCAGGGATACCGTGGGAAAAAAATCAACCAAGGCATGCCAGGGAGGATGGGGAACGTCCTAGTGTTTCCCGTTTATGTGGTCGGTGCTATTTGCTTGGTCAAATAGGCAAAACAGAGCGAACGACGCATTTTGTGGCTAATTTTGTGAGTTATAGCCCAGGGTTCTGGGTTGGGCCTAGGTTCCGAGGGTGGCGCGAGCGAAAAATTGACTTGGGTGTGGAAAAGAGGCTGGGGAGCATCCTAGTGTTGTCTGTTTGTGTGGGAAGGTCCATTTGGTTAGTGAATCGGGAGAAACAGGGTTATTTGGGGCTAAATCGGTATGCTATAACACACGGTTCTGGGTGTGGGCCTGGGGTTCGGGGTGGTCTTGGTCCAAAACTTATCCTGGGCATGCTAGGGAGGCTGTAGAGAGTCCTGGTATTCCCTTCTTATATAGGCGGGGCCATTTCATTGGTCAAATGGGAGAAACGGCGTGAACAGGTTGTTTTGGAGATAAATCTGTGTGTTATAGCCACAATTCCAGGGGTGGCCAGGATTTCGGGTGTTGTCACCCAAAAATTGACCTGGATGGTCCAGGGGGCACAGGAGCATCCTAGTGTTGCCCATTTATGTGGTCGAGGCCATTTGGTTTGTCAAATAAGAGAAATGGCGTGAATGAGTCATTTTGAGGATAAATCGGTGTGCTATAGCCCACGATTCTGAGGGTGGACTTGGGATCCGTTGGTTCCGTAGGCTTAAAATTGACCTGGGAGAGCAAGGGAGGCTAGGGAGAATCTTAGTGTTTCTTATTTGTGTGGGTTTGGCCATTTGGTTTGTCCAACTGGTTAAATGGCTCAAACGGGATGTTTCTGAGACAAATCGGTGTGCTATATCCCATGGTTATATGGGTAGGCTAGGGGGTTATATGGGGAAAAAATTGACCTGGGTGTGCCATGGAGGCTGGGAAACATCCTAGTGTTGCCCGTTTGTGTGGGAGGGGCCATTTGTTTGGTCAAACGGGAGAAATGGCATGAATGGGGCTATATGGGGCTAAATCGATGTGCTATATCCCACGGTTCTGGGGGTGGGGCCGAGATTCGGTGGTGTCGTAGGTTAAAAATCAACATTCCCATGAGTCTAGGGAGTATCATAGTATTTCCCGTTTGTGTGGAAATGGCCATTTGGTTGTTCAAACGGGTGAAGCGGCGTGACCGGGGCATTTTAGGGCCAAATCGATTTGCTATAGCCCATGGTTTTGGGGGGTGGACCTGGGGTCCGGTGGTTCCATGGGCTGAAAATCAACCTGGGCATGTCAGTAAATTTAGGGAACGTCCTAGTATTTCCTGTTTGTATGGGCGGGGCCATTTCATTGGTCAAACGGGTGAAACGGCACAAATGGGGCATTTTGGAGCTAATTTGGTGTGCTATAGCCCACGATTTTGGGGGTGGGACCGGGGGTGCCGTGTGCCAAAAATCGACTTGGGCTTGATAGGGAGGATGGAGAGTGTCCTATTGTTGTCTGTTTTTATGGGCGGAGCCATTTGGTTGGTCAAACGGGCGAAACAGCGCGAATGGGGCATTTTAGGGCCAATTTGATGTGCTATAGCCCACGGTTCTTGGGTGAGCCTGGGGTCCGAGGATGCCGTGGGCCAAAAATCAACCTAGGCGTACCAGGAAGGTTGGGGAACGTTGTAGCTTTTCCTGTTTGTTTGAGAGGGGACATTTGGTTAGTTAAATGGGCAAAATAGAGCGAACAAGGCATTTTGGAGATATAACGTTGCGCTATAACCCACAATTTAAGGGGTGAGCTCGGGGTACGAGGGTGCCGTAGGCCCAAAATTAACTTGGGCGTGCCAAGAAGGCTTGCGAGACTTGAAGTATTACCCGTGTGTGTTGGCGGGGCCTTCTGGTTGGTCAAACAGACGAAACGGCACGAACGGGGCATTTTGAGGCCAAATTAGATTGCTATAGCCCACAGTTCGGGGGGTGGGCCTAGGCTCCTGGGTTTTTGTGGGCTGAAAATCAACCAGGGCATGACAGCAAGGCTGGGGAGCATCCTAGTGTTTCCCGTTTATATGGGAGGGGCCATTTGGTTGGCAAATGGGGGAAACGGTGCGAACGGGGATATTTGGGGCCAAATAAATGTGCTATAGCCCACGATTCCTGGGGTGGGCCCGGGGTCAGGTTGTTTCGTGGGTCAAAAATCAACCTGGGCATGCTAGCGAGGCTGGGGAGTAGTTTAGTATTGAACGTTTGTGTGGGAGGGTCCATTTGGTAGGTCAAACGATCAAAATGGCATGAATGGGGCATTTTGGGGCTAAATCGGTGTGCTATAGCCCACGATTTCGGGTTTGGGTCCAGGGTCCAGGGGTGCCATAATCCAAAAGTCGACCTGGGCATACCAGGGAGGCTGGGGAGTATCCTAGTATTTCTCGTTTGTGTGGGAGAGGTAATTTCATTGGTCAAATTGGCGAAACGGTGCGAATAGGGCATTTTGGTGTTGAATCAGTGCGCTATAGCCCATAGTTACGGGGGTTACTGGGTGTGACAAGGAGGCTGGGGAGCATCTTAACGTTGCCTGTTTGTTTGGGCGGGGCCAATCGGTTGGTCAAATTGGCAAAATGGCGCGAACATGGCATTTTGGGGCCAAATCCGTGTGCTATAGCCCAAGGTTCTGGGGGTGGGACCGGGGTCCGGGGGTTTTGGAGGCTGAAAATTGACCTGGGCATACTATGGAGTCCGGGAAGCTTCCTATTGTTGCCTATTTGTGTGGGCAGGGTCATTTGGTTAGGCAAACGGAAGAAATGGAAAGAATGGGGCTATTTGGGCCAAATTAGTGTGCTATAACCCACGGTTTCAGGGGTGGGCCTGGGGTCTGGAGGTGTCGTGGGACCAAAATCGACCTAGGCATGCGAGGGAGGATGGGGAGCATCCTAGTATTACCCGTTTGTATAGGAGGGGTCATTTAGTTGGCAAACTGGCGAAATGGTGCAAACGGGGCATTTTGGGGCCAAATTGGTGTGCTATAACCCACAGTTCCAGAGGTAGGCCCGGGGGTGCCATGGACCAAAAATTGACCTAGGTGTTCCATGAGAGGCTGGGGAGCATCCTAATTTTCCCCGTTTGTGTGGGAGGAGACATTTTGTTGGTCAAATGAGCGAAACAGCATGAACGGGGCAGGGAGGCTGGGGAGAATCCAAGATTTTCCTGTTTGTGTGGGTGTAGCTATTTGGTTGGGAAAACTGGGGAGACAGCGCGAACTGGGCATTTTGGGGTAAAATCGGTGTTCTATAGCCTATGATTCTGGGGGTGCTATCAGGGTCCGGTGTTGTCGTGGGCTGAAAATCGGCCTGGGCATTTTAGTGTGACCGGAGAGAATCCTAGTGTTTCCCATTTTTGTGGGCGGGGCTATTTGGTTAGTCAAACGGGAGAAATAG
Organism: Capsicum baccatum var. pendulum; assembly: GCA_030864225.1. Lineage (NCBI taxonomy): Eukaryota > Viridiplantae > Streptophyta > Magnoliopsida > Solanales > Solanaceae > Capsicum > Capsicum baccatum. Next base: position 250,456,811 of record CM061553.1, read on the forward strand.
TGCGAACGGGACTATTTTGGGCCAAATCGATGTGCCATAACCCACGATTTCGGGGGTGGGCCTGGGGTCTGGGGATTCATAGGAGCTTCCTCATTAGTATTAGTAGGAAAAAATGAAATTGATAAAAGATATAAAAAGAATGTTGAGGTAGGTGGACAAGGGTATTGATATGGAGATTAGGAAATGAAAGTGAGGAGAAAGAAAATTAAGATAAACATAAAGAGGAGGAAGAAGAAACTGAGAAAGAGGATCATTATCAACATGATGATAATGCCTCACCAATGAGGCATGAAATAAGATCCAAATCCCAACATGAGGCTATCAAAACTATCAGTATTGATAGGTTTTAAGTTGCGATTCCAATAGATGACCCTACAAAACTAACTGGTGATTTTGTACTTGAATGTCAGTTGGGGAAACCTTTTGATGAGCTTAGGAAAATTATGAAGAATGAAAACATAGTCGGACTTTTTAAGAAGATTTGTTTTGGATACTTTATTGACATTCCTGCAGACCACACTCTTCGTTTCCAAATAAGTATGATATATGTTATTCTCAAGTGCAGGATCAAGTACCTGGAGGATGATAAAGATTCGAAGATGGGCGGAAAGATGACTGAAATCTGGATTAACTACTGTGGCATGCCATTTTATTTTAGCTTAAAAGAGATTCCCATAGTAACGGGGTTGAGATACTGTCTTTCAGAAGAACCTATAACTAAGGAAACACCCTACAAAAGGTCCAAGGCAATCAGGACAGCCAAACCAACACCATCAAAGAGGGGAAGGCATTGTCCCAGCGACCCCCCACCAAAACCAACAAATGCAAGAAAAAAAATAGATGGGTTGTGGGAACAATTGTGCTTAGTTTGGTTTGCCCATTCCATTATATTGACAAGAGACGTCCACAAAGTCTTAGAAGATGATTTTTTTAAGATTGCTTAGGATTTTGAGAAATTCAACAACTATCCTTGGGGATATGACAACAACTACATGACTGTTAAATATTTACTGACAACGTTATCCCTAAACACGATAACATTATACGGTTTTCCTTGGGTTTTCATGATAAATTTAATCATTATTTGTTTATTAAGACATTAATTTATTTTGAATAATTATTATGACTTTTTTTTTTTGCATCCTATTTACATATTTTAGGCTAGGGCATTTGAAGCCCTTCCTTACCTCCAAAAGCAGGTCCAGGATTATCCGGATAAGGTTTCTCATCCAAGGATCCATAGGTGGCTGCCTGTAAAGAACAACAAAAGAATTAAGGAGGTTAATCTCTTTAAACCTACAGATGATGCAATACATCTTATTTCGAGTAAAATAATTTGACTCAAATAATGATATTGAAGTAGATGTGCCATCTATTACGACAGATGGGTCGTTTGTTGCAACTGATTACCTGTCTACTGCAACTTATGCAATAGATGAACAATCTGATGAAATATATTTGTAATTTTGCTGTGACAGAAAGATCGATTATTTCAACAAAAAGATTATTTGCTACATAAGTTCCGTCCACTGCAACTAGTACAATAGATGGGTAATCTGTTGTGACAAACTATTCATATGTCGCATCAGATTACCTATTTATTTCTTTGGTTCTCTAAAGCCAACTCAATAAATTATCTATCAACTATAATTTATGCAGCATATGGGTAATCTGATGCAATATATTATTAATCTATTCTGACATACAGATCAGATGTTGCATAAGTTTTTTGTGTTAACATGTAACCCAACTGATTGCAAATTATTATATGATTTAAATGTATTTGTCTTTTTTATAGGTTGTGCATCCATGGATCGTTCCTACTGAGCAAAAGTTGGGGATGAATTCTTTTATTACTCTAGATTTTGTTGATACAATAGCAGACCCAACGGTAGAGTTAATAAAGAAGGAATTGGCTGGAGCAATAACCATTAGAAGAGCAGTTACGCAAGGTGAGCCTAATGTTGAGGCTCTTCATGACCAACCTACTGCAATAGATCTGTGTGCTTCTTCTAGGTGTCTTGCTGGTGAATTTGTTGATATTGGTGTCAAGCATAATGATGCAGCTGCAAGTCGTGACTATGAGAATGTTGAAGCTCAAGAACAAATAAATATGTTTGAAAATACCCTTTTCACAGGTCCCTCTCACACTTTCGCAGGTTCCTCTCACCTTACACCGGTCCCTCTCACCCCTCTTCACCTTCATGTTCTTATTGTAAATGTAAAGAGTGCAAGGACAACCAGTATAAACTCTTTGAAAAATTAGTGGCTATCTCTAAAGCTATTGAGAAATTGAAATCCTAAAATGGTGTCAAACCATCCAAGAAGGTGGGGGAGTCATACACACCTACAGTGGCAATTGGGAGGAAAAAAAGAGTAATTAACCAACTACTCTTCTATTGTAAATCCAAAAAAATTACAACTCCTCCCTCTCCAAAAGTTATTGAAGTTCAGGGGACACTGAAGAAGGTGGACAAATATACGAAACTTGGCACCAAAGAGAAGAGGGATCTGCGACGGTCCAAGAATGCAAAGAAAGGCACACAAGATTATCCCATCCATACCTTTTCATCCCAAGACTTCAAGAGTATGAAAGATATGCATACATATTACATGGACAGGGTAAGTTTAGTTTTCCTAACCTAGACTTCTAATCTACTCCATCAAGAAGAAGCTACGCAACAAATGTCTCATGTGTTGTTTGTCGTGGTTCTGTTGCAACATATTACCCGTCTATTTCATAAGTTGTGTTAGATGGGTAATTTGTTAACAGAGAACCCTTTGAGGGTCGCACGCGCTTGCATACATTGAATGTTTGCTGACCGGCATAGAAATGCCCGAGCCAAAGACCTTTCTGTGTGACAATGCTATGGCAAACATTCAAAAGGTCTGAACTTATGGGGTACTAACTAGATGCTTGCAACCTGTGTATAAAGAAGAACCTGTGAAATAATAATTTTTATTTCATCACTTCACTTTACATACGTAACGAACGTAACTTTACATATAGTGATAAATTTTTTGGTTTTTTACAACAATTATGCTTGTATATCCATGTGTTAAACAACACCAAACCAGTAGTAAATACAACTACACCTTCATGAAAATTTTAGCAATTAGGCTTGAATATCCATGTGCCCAACAACACAAAACCAGTAACCATAACGTCGACAATGTAGTATCTTCTTGCTAGATTTTGTTTCTCTTCAAAAGCCTTGACATTCTTCAACAAACCCCAGATTACATGATTTTCTTGTGAAGGGTGTCGTTTTCCATACCAATCAAAGTAATCACATCTACCCAACTTCTATAAAAACAAGACCACAATTACATGTTATAAGTCAATAATTAAACAACTAATTAAATAAAAAAAACATTACCTTCGAAATCTTATAAGTAAAAAACCTACGACCTAAATTTTGTTGAGTCCAAGAAGTCTTCAATAGGGCTTCATCACCACACTTACAATATCAAAAATATTTATCACAAAAAATGTGGAATATGATCTCGACATTGTCAAGCTTAGTTGAAAAAAATAAAAAAATATGCGAAAAAACCAAATACAAATAATTTGAAGGATTTGGGTAGAGAAAAAAAGATGATGAAGAAGAAGATTTAAAAATTTAGGGTTAAAGTTTAGAAAGAAGATGAATATTTAAGAGGAAAAAATAATTGTTGGGGTCTAAATCAAATCAGATGCCAAGTCAGCACAAATGGGGGTTCAACGAGCCTTTTGCGTGAGCTACACGTGAGCTGCCAATAGAATGTTCATGTGCTGTAACAGATATTCTATCTATTCTAACAGATAGCCTATCTATAGCAGTAGGTTGGTTATCTATTGCGTTATGTCGATGTTTCTATCTAATTCTACCTGTTGCAACAACGGAAAAACCTGTTGATAATTTCCAATAGATTACCTACATGTTACAACATGTATTAAAATCTATTTGATATTTTCCAACATATATGTCTTCTGTTTCAACAAATACCATTTTTGTTGCAATATTTGAATCTAGTATTTCATTTCAATTAATTAGTTCAAATCTAAGGATAAAATAAAATAAATCAAAGTCTTCCAAAATTACATGAAATAAATCAACAAATAAATGAAATATAAAAAATTATTATCAGTATAGACTCGAACAAATAAATCAACAATCTAAGTTTTGATGCCAACAAATCCTTAGGAGGGGTGAGGTTATTACTTTGACAGACTCAAGCTTTACAGATCTACTTAATATGGACGAGTTGTTCTTCATCCGGTGCTATGAAATTTGGCTTTGGTCGTCGTGGATCTTGAATGTCGCTTGCGTATGGTTTCTCTCGGTGTCTGCTCTTTTGCATCTCCATATTTCCATAAAAAAAAGTAACGTATTTCAATATTGTTCTGCAGTAGCTTCTATAGTGATATTCATTTGGAAAGCCAAAACTGATCAATGCTAATCACAGATACAAAAAATACCCGAAAAGGATATCTCAAGATCTGTTTTAGTAAATCAAACATGCCTTCCACCTATTTTAAATTATCCCAAATAAATTATATTTCTGTTGCAATAGTTGGATCAACTGTTGGGGACAAATTATAACATGAGGAAGACTTGTATGATTATTTCTAATGGATGAACCATCTATTGCAACATATGACTCATCTTTTTAGAAAAAACTCTCGATTGGTCGAAGCAAGCGATGGATGCGCAATCTAACATAAATCATTACATATATTAGAATGATGATTAGATCATTCAAAAAAATTATTAATTAAAGCAAAAATTTAACTATAATTATACTTACTGCATCTCTCGAGGGGTTGAAAAGATCAAGAAAATTTGCATTTTTATCAGTTTTGGCCAACAACCATCCGAAGATTTTTGGACCGAAAACTTCTTTATGGTAGTTTACTTGTTGTCTCAAATAAGGAATAGCTTTAAATGCCCAAGCCAATAAAATAACGTCAATAAATCAAAACCATTATTGAATAGAAAAAATGAATCATATCTTAATAAAAGAAACATTTACCATGAAATCCCATGGATAGATGTTAAATGTCTCAAGATCCTCAGAGAGCTTTATTAAAACAAAACTTATGTTGTTGTTAACGTCTCTCTCTCAAAGAATATTAGGTACAAATCAAATCAAGCAAAATGATTGGTTGTGCTTCTTTGAAAATCTTTTACCTTTCGATGCTTCTATCAAATTTTTATTTTTGAAGCATGGACCAACAATGGACACTAGGTCATCACGATCACTTGATTTGCCTTTGTGTTTTTTGGGTGTGCGGGGTTCTTTTTTTGGATTAGAATTGGTATAACTTGAGAAGGGGAAGGATGATAAGATTTTAGTCCAGTAACTATGGCAAACTCCTTCCAACCAAAACAAACAGGCATGCCATAGTAATTTATCCATACCTTATCTCTCTTATCTTTGTTTTCATACATTAACCTACGCTTTAAAAGATCATATACCATTTTATTTAGAAACGAGCAATGTTTTCCTCCGGCAAATCAAGATATTGCCCAAAGTTGTTGTTCCTGAAATTAGCATCCAATTTTTGTTCTCAAAGTATTTTTTTGAGGGCATCAAAAGATTTTTCCATGGCTGACTTAACTAAGGAATAACTCGTTAAATCTATGGCTCAATCGCACTATATTCTCACAGAATAATGATCAATGTTGAAGGTTTTGACCAACTCTTCGGTGGAAGGGCTATTAGCATTTTGATCATCTCTTTTGAAACATTCCCCCTCCCATGTTCATCATATTCTGAACCTGATTAAGATAACGTTTGTCAAGCAAGCTCATAAAGTTGTAGATGTAGCCTAGCTGTTTCACTTGTTCCTTTGCTTAGACTTGATTCGGTTTCTATTCATTTGGGAGCCATATTATCTAAAATTAACAGAAACATAAAATAGAATACTGCATCATTAAAAAAGGTTAAGAGCAAATCTAACATGCGAAATAATAAAATAATAGTTCTAATAGATCACACATCTGTTGCACCAGATAGGTTATCTGTTGCAACAAATAGCTAACATATTACAACAGATGAGTAATCTATTGCAACAATAAAAATAGATCACTTATACATTGAAACAGATAACTGGTTTGTGCAATAAATCACACATCTGTTGCAAGATATGAGTGATCTGTTGGAACAATTAACTAACCTGTAGCAACTGATGAGTAATCTATTGCAATATTACAAATATATCACTCATCTGTTGAGACAAATGAATAGTTTATGCAATAGCCAACACATTTATTGAAACATATAAGTGATCTGTTGAAATAGATATCAACAATCAATATTGTTTAGATTTTTTCCAATAGAAGAGTCATCTATCGCGATAGATGAATGGTCAATTGGAAAAATCAAGTCTCAGACATGTCCTAATGGAATATTTGATAGGATTTTATCTAATAGAGAGTTCTTTTGTTGCATCACATGATTACTCCGATTAGTTCGATGGTTACTCCATTGCATCATATGGTTAAATTGTTGCATCAGATGGTTAATCCGATGGTTAATATATTGCATCGGATTTTTAAATTTGATGATTTCTCTATTGTATCAGATGGTTAATCTGTCACATCAGATTAAAAAAAAGTAGCATGATTTTGTTCAATAAAATCACACAATATCACTATTTTTACCAAAAACAAGAACAAATCAATCTAGCAACACTAAAAACACCAACATCGTTGTTTTGTTGGTATAAAAACAAACAACATCGTGGTATTAAAACAAACAACATCGTTGTTTTGTTTGTATAAACACAAATAACAAAAACAAAACTTAAAAAAAATGTAACAAACAACAAAAACTCATAATTCACTGCAATAAGAGAAGATAAGAAATTCCAGAAATTAGGGTTTTATTCAGACCATATTTCAAATTAAAGCAATTAATATTGAAACTGTTAACCAATACTAGAAGAGAAGTTGGATCAAGTTCCTCATTTTCTTCAAAACTAAAAAGACCACAATTTTTTACCTATGAAAGAAGAAAAGGGACGATGAAGAATTTGAAGTGGTTGTGGTCGAAGAGCAAGGATGTCATGTCGATTGACGGTTGAATTTCGAAAAGAAACTCCAAGCCGACCTATTTATCGTCGGAGGTTAAATTCGTCAGGGATTGAAATGAGAAATTTGCAGAACTACTGTTTGTGAGAAACTATCGAGAGAGAGGAGAGATGGTTGATTTGGAGACGACATGGGTGTGGGTTGATTTGTATTTTTGAAAAGATTAGAACATTTTGAAAATATTAATCAAGTCCAGAATTAACTTAATCAAGTTTCGTAATTATGTTTGACCCTTTAAGTTTGCGAATGTCACCAATCCATTATTCAAGATTTAAATGACACCTTTCCTTCAATTTTCTCCACTATCTTGTTACTTCCTCCATTTCATTTTACCTGACACATTTAGTTTGTATTAAAAAAATACTACAGTTTTTACTATATTATTGTTATTATTTTTGTTTACATACATCAAATTGTCTTGTAACCACTAACAAGTGCATTTTCAGTGAGACAGCACTTCACGCCACACACTTCACACCATTCACTAATCAATATTATGATTGATTTTGTAGGGTTTAGATCAGGTAGTTTTAGTTGAGTCCGAATTGGAATTAACATTTTAACTAATTTAGTTTCATTCAATAGAAAATTGTCACACACTTAATGTTGACACCCAATTTTGGCTCTCCAAATGTTGACACCCAATATATTGTTGCATCAAATTAAGTAAAAGAAATTCATTTGTCTTAGTTCATGGCACATATAGCCTACATATACGATTTAACAGCTAACGAATTATGATCTTTCTCAAACTTATCACCTTCTTAATTCCATGCCAGGAGGAAGATCGAAAAATCGCAAAATATTGAGTAGACTAGGGAGTTTATTGCATCCCAGAGCTAGAGACGATGGAACAACCTGATAACGATAGTCAGCAAAGAATCTATTATGACTTTCTGTTACAACAGAAAACTATTTAATTGTCCTTGAACAACTTAAGATTGAAAACAGATCATCCACACAGCCTTAACATTTTCATACACTAACAAAAATTGACATTGGTACTCTGGTTCAAAAATGCATGTTAAGTCGACATAGAAGAGTATAAACTTCTTAGTTGAGCTCACATGTGTTATCAAGTTCAAAGACAAAAGATTCCGAAACATAAACGAAAAGTATTTTAAACCAATACAACGAACTAACTTCTAAAGGCTCTGGCACCGAAAGCATAATCTTTTTAAGGGAACAGGGATTTGGTTCCATCTCCATAGTTTGATCGATAGGGCATTGTTCTTAAAATCTCTCAGAACTAAAGGCCGTCACCTGAGGTGATATATCATGTGCCTATAATTAGGACAAAAGAGTGACATCATAACAGAGACAATGTAATTTATAAAATATGGAGCAAACGATGCACAATAAGTGAGCTAACTGGCACAACATATGGGACTTGAGGTACCACATTGTCCATAGTTTGTGCAGCATGAGAATTTAAAAAAAAAATCATTCATTTAGATAGCATAGGGCTCGTCGGCATGCTTGACCTGATTCAAATTGAATATACTGAAGAACTCATACCACCAATCTCTAGGAATACCTCCTGAGATTCGACAACATAAAGAAATCACAGAATTAAATAATTTTATATTAGCACAACACCACAAACAAAATGATCAGTCAATATGTTATGAACATCCTTCCAAAATAAAGAATAACAATTAATGAAAATTTAAAAACACGAAAAGCACTTTCCAGAAAAAATTAACCTATGATAAGTGCACCAAAAACATCAAAGTATGGCATTATCAATCATTCCATTCAATATATTTTCTATGGGCAGTGTTTTCTTTTTAGACCGTTTAAAATAATAATATCAACAAGAATAACAAAATTCTATATCTAAAATTTTTTAATAATATTTTAATTTTAATGATATGTTAATATAAGAATTGACATGGCATGTTGAAACCTACTACTATATATGAAGGATACTTTTAGTATGTTAACACCTCGTTTAACCTATGTAAACTTCCCTTATTAGTTTGCCCTCAACAAAAAGACTCAATTATATATTTCAGAATAATTTAACTTTAAAATTCTCATTTTACTATAATAATTTATAGTCACATGTCTAAAGTTTATTTTAGCCGTCATGTTTCAAAAGACTTCCTTTATTTCTTAAAATCACTCCCTATGACACATGCCTTTTAAATAAAGAATTAATAAATTTGTGGTAAAAGACTTCCTTTTTTCTTTAAAATGCAAGGCATTTGAAACAAATACAACCAAACCTGCTTCAGAAGAATCTGGCATCGGAAGCATAGCCATAGTAGGAGCATCGGAGTTTGGTTCCATTAGCGTAGTTTGTTCAGTGTAAATACGAAGTCCCTCTCCTTCATCCTGGAAGGAATAAAACCGACTGTTATGTCACAACTTTAAGAAAATATGCTACTGTATCGGAAATGTAAACACATACACTGGACTCCCATTGTTGAGGCATATTTGAAATCTACAGATTCGAGAACTTCAACAATCAAATCGATGCTTTCACTATGCAATATCTAAGTAATAACTAATTATCACTATGCAATATAAGTAATAACTATTATAATTAGAAAAGAAAAAAAAAAGCAACTTCGTGGACTATATTTATTTGATCTCGCCCTCACAGAGACGACACTCATGGACAAACAAGCAAGCCAACTTCTTTTTTGGACCAAGTAGACCGACAGTAGAAAAAACGCCCTTGATATTCGTCTCCGTTGTCCTTGGCTTAGTTACAACATGTAACCTCCAGTAATCACGGTTTCACTTTAAGTCATCCCTATGGCCATTTATCCCCATATGCCTCCACAAGCATAGAGTTTCAAAACATCTCTATCATAGGGTCTATGTTGCTCGGACTCTTCCAACAATAGCATTGGATGCGTGTCGGATTCTTCAAAAGTAGTGTATTTTTGAAGGATCCGACATAGGTGCTACCACAATTTTTGAGAGTCCGAGCAACATAGCATAGGGTTACTCAACCCCTAATTTTGCGTTACTTTCATAGCCCTAAACTCTATTCTACTGTGATTTATATATACTTTGGATGGAGAGGAAGTTCGTCAGCTGATGGCACCATGTTACTAGTCTTACCACCCTTTTGTCCTAACCGTGTCACTTAAATATACCCTCTGCTATGTCATCATATAATCTTGAATTTATGCCATTATCGGTAAGCATCGTACAATTATCTATTTAATCATGCAAAAGGAAGGAACTATTCAAGGCATGGTTGTTTAGTTGCCATTTAGATCAAATATTCAAATCAGACAAGAAGTAACATTCGTTTTACTGTTTCTTGAAAAGAACGAAACGGATCATATGACACTTCTGTCATGTAAATCATCAGCAAACTGAAATCCAATGAGCAAATTCGATGGTCAAAAAGTGCATATTTTAAGCATCAGCTTAAGATTCAATTTCAATGCCTAGTAACAACAGTTCTTCACCTACTTAAAAACTAAGTGTGTATGCACATCGATGGCTCATTCTATTTTTTTTTTCCAATAATTGTGGAGTTTGGGCCAGCTTTCACGTACCTCAATTAAATCCATGGGATACCTCCCACAAGCGACGGATTTTCGGTGACTCTGTCCACTAGGACAGATGGGAAGAATCACCTTCTTGCGGTGCGAAGGTATTTGCCCGGAAAGTAGTATATCTAGGATGTGATACCACAGGTTATAGTAATTATTGCAGGCACTCGTATAATAACTTGACAAACCTGAAGCACCTGTAAAAAATTAAAAGAAGCACATTAAAATTCTCAGTATAGCAGTAAGATCTTTTAATGTTTTTTTGAAGAATTAGACAGCAAGCATGAAACAGTTCATTCCTCAATCTATACTCTTGAGAAAATCTCTGCAGGAAAAGCCGGCACAGTCCCTTTCCGTTTTTATTATTTTAACGGTAAGAAGGGGAGCATTGAAGCAACTGTAATGTTGTTCTCTGTGAAATAAGCCATTAATGTTTGCATTGAGATGGTTGTCTACCTACATTGATGCAGTATGGCCCTTGCCTGGATCCAGCAGAAACGCAAGACGCTGCTGCATGCATCAGGCTGCCCTTATCATTTCGACACTAAATCTGTAGATTTGATTGATTACGCTCCTCGCTAATCTAATAACAGCTTATGAACGACCAAATATAAGTCTAATAATGGACTTGAATACAAGTACCATCAACAAATGTTTCTTCAAACACTAAGGATCAATATCTTTAAAAACTATTTGGAGTCTAATTTGCGAAAGCTTAACTATCATTAGTATAATGTTACGTCAAGCATCAACGATCAAGGCCGCTAATAAGAATACCAAAAGTCATAGGTGACCTTAACCTTATACTGAATCACTAATGCCTAAATCCATCAACGTTATAACCTTATCCTTAATCACTAATGCTTAAAGCCATCAACGTTATGTTCTCTCAGCGTTGAAACCTAAACCCTCTATGCCTCATCTCAATGTATTAGCAGCTTAACATTCACCATCAAGACACTGCACTTCAATGCTGCGTACACATCACCCTACCTGGACCCCACTTCTGGGATTACACCAGGTATGTTGGGGTTGTTGTACAGTAGATGATATTGTCCTTCTTTTCGCTTGTAGCAAAAGTAACAGGATGCTTCTTAAAGAACCATTTCTCCTGAATCTTTGTGTTGGTAGAAAAAATATGCAACAGTCATTTTATAATCGGCAGAAAGCAACAAAACCGGATGTCATTGCACTCATGATCGAGTACTCATGATTAAATCTCGGATTACAAAATGCTTATAAGCTTAGAACAATCAAGAAGTAGAAAAATGCATCCGTCATTCCTCACGGCTATAGCCTACGTTATTGTACAATAGTTAATTCCATGCCAAGAGGAAGATCTTGCTCTGAATATGGAGTTTACTGTATCTCCGTTATAACAGAGAACTGTTTAATTGTCCTTGAAGGACTAGTAACCGACCAAGATTTTCACACATTAGCAAAAATGAACATTCTTATTATACGTCAAAAGACGTTCTCAGATAAGCAATTCTTTTATTCACTTGTGTGATTACCAAATAATCTAGGCTGTAGATACATTCCATTACGTATCTAGAGATCTTGTGTACGCCAAACAAAACCTCACCTTAGGCTAAATATTTCATATCCTTAAAGCTGGACAGAAATGAGGCTGTAACCTAATCCATGTAAGTACTTGGTGTTCAGGATCCGAGATACAAAGTTAAACTGAAATTCACTTAGTGTTGGTAATTGCAATACAAGAACGAGTATGCAACTGATTGCTCCATCGATGAATCTTTTCTTGCAGAATTTGGTTACGATCTTAATGCATGTTAAGTAAACATACACAAGTAGAAACTACTTAAGTGAGCTCACATGTGTTATCACGACCAATGACAAGATTCTAAAACATAATCGTAAGGTATTTGAAACCAATACAAATGAACCTGCTTCATAAGGATCTGGCGCCGGAAGCATGGTGTTTGGTTCCATCTGCTTAGTTTGTTCAAAGAAAATACCACGTCCCTCTCCATCATCCAGCAAAGAATTAAACCTCGTCAGTCATGCCACAACTTAAAAAAAACAAAATGTGGTTGTCTCGGAAATGTAAACATACTCCGGCCTCCCTCTGTTGACACATACTAGGAATCCGCTCCATAAAGCGGCTGTATGACACATGAAAATCAAAACGAGTTATAAATCTTCTCATCAGAACTTCAACAACCAAATTGACGCTTTCACTATGCAATATCATATATGAAGTTAAGTTAACAAGGAAAACACTATAAAATACAACTGCAAAAACATTGGTTCGTATTGGCAAATAAACATAACACGTTACCTAGAGTTGGTTACAAATGGTGCCCTCTGACTACGACGAATCTCAAGAAATCTTAAATTAGATGTCACTTCGTCCTCATCCATCCTCGGATGGCATTGCACTTGCAACCTCTCAGGATTAAAGGCCGGCCCCAGAGGAGACATATTATGTGCCCTATAAGACAAAAAAGTGACATCAAAAGGAGAAATTATAATCAATAAAATTAGGACAAACGGTAGGAGAGCTAGCTGGTCTAGCAGAAGGGCGAAAAGATGCTGGCGCAGCATGAGGGACTTGACGTACCACATTGTCCATAGTCCGTGTGGCCTGAGAATTAAAAAAAATATACTTTTATATTATAATATAATACTCTCAAAAAAAGATAAATATAACTTAGAAAAGTATAGGGAACACCTCAGCATACGGATCTTCGGCATGCTAATCCTGATTTGATCTGAACATTCCGTAGAACGCATACCACCAATCTTCTAAGTGACTGATCGGAGGTTAATTTTTTCTGGAAAGTACTTATCGTGTTTCTAAAATTGCATTAATTGCTATTCTTTATTTTGGAGGGATGTTCACAACATAGTGAATGATCATTTTGTTCGTGGTGTTGTGCTAATGTACAATTATTTAATTCTGGGGTTTCTTTCTGCTATCGAATGTCAGGAGGTATTCCTAGAAGATTGGTGGTATGAGTTTTTCAATATGTTCAATTTGAATCAGGTTGGGCATGCCGAAGAGCCCTATGCTGAGGTGCTCTGTAGACTTTTCTAAGTAAAATTTAGCTTCTTTTTTTTTAATTGACTCTACTATAATCTAAATGAATGATTATTTTTTAAATTCTCAGGCTGCACAAACTATGAACAATGTGGTACCTCAAGTCCCATATGTTGTGCTAGTTAGCTCTACTACTATGCATCGTTTGGTCCTTATTTTATAAATTACAATGTCTCTGTTATGATGTCACTCTTTTGTCCTAAATATAGTCACATAACATATCACCTGCGGTGCCGACCTTTAGTCCTGAGAGACCGCAAGAGCAATGCCCTATCGATCAAACTGTGGAGATGGAACCAATCCCCTTGCCCTTAAAAGGATTAAGCTTTCGGTGCCAGAACCTTCGAAAGCAGGCTCGTTGTATTGGTTTCAAATACTTTTGAGTTAATGTTTTAGAATCTTTTGTCTTTGATCTTGATAACACATGTGAACTCACCTAAGATGTTTATACTCTTATACGTCGACTTCACATGCATTTTGAACAAGAATACCAATGTCAATTTTAGTTAGTGTCTGATAATGTTATGACTGTGTGGATGATCTGTTAGTCAATTATAAGATCTTCAAGGACAATTAAATAGTTCTCTGTTACAACGGAAACTCATATCAGATACTTTGTTGATATGACCGTTATCAGATTATTCCACTGGCTCTAGCTCTGCGATGCAGCAAGCTCCCTAGTCTAATCAATATCTCGTGATTTTCCGATATTCCTCTTGGCATGGCATTAAGAAGACGATAAACTTGAGAAAGATCATACTTCATTAGTTTTTAAGCTATCTATGTAGACTATATATGCCATGAACTAAGACAGATGAATTTCTTTTACTTAATTTGAAGAAACAATATATTGATGGACTTGTAGTCAAGTTCATTATTAGGTTTATATAAAAGATGGCTTTCGTCTTTCATTTTGAATAAGACTTTATTAGATTAGCGAGAAGCCTATTCAATCATTAGGTTTACATATCAATTGATGCTTTCATCAGGGTAGGCTTCCTATGTTGTATCTCTTGGGATATGGCCCTTCCCTGAACCTTGCGTAAACACAGAATCCTTCGTGCACCAAAGTTGTCGTCATCATTTTGACACGAATCTATTGATATGTTGAATAGGCTTCTCGCTAATCTAAGAAAGGCTTATTTATAGCCAAGGAAGAATGTGATCTTTTATATAAACCTAACAATGGACTTGAGTACAAGTACCATCAATATATTGTTTCTTCAAATTAAGTAAAAGAAATTCATTTGTCTTAGTTCATGGCACATATAGCCTACATGTACGGTTTAACAGCTAACGAATTATGATCTTTCTCAAACTTATCGCCTTCTTAATTCCATGCCAGGAGGAAGATCGGAAAATCGCAAGATATTGAGTAGACTAGGGAGTTTACTGCATCCCAGAGCTGGAGACGACGGAACAACTTGATAACGATTTTCAGCAAAGAATCTATTATGAGTTTCCGTTACAACAGAGAACTATTTAATTGTCCTTGAACAGCTTATAATTGAAAAAATATCATCCACACAGCCTTAACATTTTCATACACTAAAAAAAATTGACATTAGTATTCTGGATCAAAAATGCAGGTTAAGTCGACATAGAAGAGTATAAACTTCTTAGGTGAGCTCACATGTGTTATCAATATCAAAGACAAAAGATTCCGAAACATAAACGAAAAGTATTTGAAACCAATACAACGAACCTGCTTCCGAAGGCTCTGGAACCAAAAACTTAATGGGCATTGCTCTTGCAATCTCTCAAGACTAAAGGCCGTCACCTCAGGTGATATATCATGTGCCTATAATTAGGACAAAAGAGTGACATCATAACAGAGACATTGTAGTCTATAAAATATGGAGCAAACGATGCATAATAAGTGAGCTAACTGGAAGAACATCTGGGACATGAGGTACCACATTGTCCATAGTTTGTGCAGCATGAGAATTAAAAAGAAATCATTCATTTAGATTATAGTAGTCTCAAAAAATTTTAAAAAAGCTAAATTTAACTTATAAAAGTCTAGAAACACCTCAGCATAGGGATTTTCGGCATGATCGACCTGATTCAAATTGAATATACTAATGAACTCATACCACCAATCTCTAGGAATACCTCCTGAGATTCGACAGCCGAAAGAAATTGCAAAATTAAATAATTGTATATTAGCACACCACCACAAACCAAATGATCAGTCAATATGTTATGAACATCCTTCCAAAATAAAGAATAGCAATTAATACAAATTTAAAAACATGAAAAGCACTTTCCAGAAAAAATTAACCTCTGATAAGTGCACCAAAAACTTCAAAGTATAGCATTATCAATCATTCCATTCAATCTATTTTCTATGGGCAGTCCTTTCTTTTTAGAAAGTTTAAAAATAATAATAAGAACAAGAACAACAAAATTCTATATCTAAAATTTTTTGATAATATTTTCATTTTAATGATATGTTAATATAAGAATTGACATGGCATGTTGAAACCTACTACTATATATCAAGGATACTTTTAGTATGTTCACACTCCGTTTATCCTATGTAAACTTTCCT
This sequence comes from Capsicum baccatum var. pendulum, assembly GCA_030864225.1. Lineage (NCBI taxonomy): Eukaryota > Viridiplantae > Streptophyta > Magnoliopsida > Solanales > Solanaceae > Capsicum > Capsicum baccatum. The sequence goes on from CM061553.1 coordinate 250,473,029, forward strand.
TATTAGTTTGCCCACAACAAAATGACTCAATCATATATTTCAGAATAATTTAACTTTAAAATTCTCATTTTACTATAATAATTTGTAGTCACATGTCTAAAGTTTATTTTAGCCGTCATGATTCAAAAGACTTCCTTTATTTCTTAAAATCACTCCCTATGACACATGGCTTTTAAATAAAGAATTAATAAATTTGTGGTAAAACACTTCCTTTTTTCCTTAAAACGCAAGGCATTTGAAACCAATACAACCAAACCTGCTTCAGAAGAATCTGGCATCGGAAGCATAGCCGTAGTAGGAGCATCGGAGTTTGGTTCCATTAGCGTATTTTGTTCATTGTATATACCAAGTCCATCTCCTTCATCCTGGAAGGAATAAAACCGACAGTTATGTCGCAACTTTAAGAAAATATGCTGCTGTATCGGAAATGTAAACACATAGGCTAGCCTCCCATTGTTGAGGCATTTATGGAATCAGCTCCGTTGGGTGGCTGTATGACAGATGAACATTAAAAAGAGTTTGAAATCTACAGATTCGAGAACTTCAACAATCAAATCGAAGCTTTCACTATGCAATATCTAAGTAATAACTAATTATCACTATGCAATATAAGTAATAACTAATTATCACTATGCAATATAAGTAATAACTATTATAATTAGAAAAGAAAAAAAAAGCAACTTCATGGACTATATTTATTTGATCTCGCCAGCACAGAGACGACAGTCATGGACAAACAAGCAAGCCAAATTCTTTTTTGGACCAAGCAGACAAATAACAAACACGTATTGTCTTTCATATACATCTTATCTTGAAAATAAGCAGTAGCAAAAACGCCCTTGATATTCGTCTCCGTTGTCCTTGACTTAGTTACAACATGGAACCTCCATTAATCACGGTTTCAATTTAAGTCATCCCGATAGCCTATTATCCCCGTATGCCTACACAACCATAGAGTTCCAAAACATCTCTATCATCGGGTCTATGTTGCTCGGACTCTTCCAACAATGTCATTGGGTGCGCGTTGGATCCTTAAAAGTAGTGCATTTTTGAAGGATCCGACATAGGTTCGGCCACAATTTTTGAGAGTCCGAGCAACTTAGCATAGGTTTACTCAACGCCTAATTTTGGCGTTACTTTCATAGCCCTAAACTCTATTCTACTATGATTTATATATACTTTGGATGGAGAGGAAGTTCGTCAGCTGATGGCACCATGTTACTAGTCTTACCACCCTTTTGTCCTAATCGTGTCACTTAAATATACCCTCTGCTATGTCATCATATATTCTTGAATTTATGCCATTATCGGTAAGCATCGTACAATTATCTGTTTAATCATGCAAAAGGAAGGAACTATTCAACGCATGGTTATTTAGTTGCCATTTAGATCAAATATTCAAATCAGACAAGAAGTAACATTCGTTTTACTATTTCTTGAAATGAACGAAACGGATCATATGACACTTCTGTCATGTCAATCATCAGCAAATAGAAACCCAATGAGCAAAGTCGATTGTCAAAAAGTGCATATTTTAAGCATCAGCTTAAGATTCAATTTCAGCTCCTAATAACCACAGCGCTTCACTTACTTATAGGAGAAAAACTAAGTATATAAGTACATCGATGGCTGACTCTCTATTTTTTTTCGATAATTGTGGAGTTTGGGCCAGATTTCACGTACCTCGATTAAATCCATGGGATACCTTGCACCGCCCACTAGCAATAGATATCAATATCAGGTGACTCTGTCCACCAGGACAGATGGCAAGAATCACCTTCTTGCGGTGCGAAGGTATTTTCCCAGAAAGTGGTATATCTAGGATTCGATACCACAGTTTATAGTAATTATTGCAGGCACTCGTATAATAACTTGACAAACCTGAAGCACCTGTAAAAAATGAAAAGAAGAACATTAAAATTCTTAGTATAGTAGTAAGATCTTTTAATTTTTTTTTTGAAGAATTACACAGCGAACATGAAACAGTTCATTGAAATTGTTGTACGTAATTTAAATTTAGTAAACAAAAAATATGGAGGAACATATTTTTTCGCTGGTCGGATACAATGGTATTTTTAACTAATCCACCCTTATGTTGGTGAGGGATGACGTAGACCATAATATAAGCATGAAAACAGTGTGCCACAAGATATGTTTAAATGTATATTATTTCTTATAGGATTTTGTAGAAAGTAATCAGAAAGCATGATAGGGAGCTATGAGACGTAAATAAAAAGCAGAGGACCTTTAAGGTTCGTTGTATAGAACATATTGTATTTTTGTAATTATTATACATACTAGTCATCAAAATTTTACTAGAGTTTTACGCATAACTCAGATTTTGCGTTGAAAGTACTGGGTGCAGACAACACTATACCTGCCTCATATGGAAAGCCACACTTTGTATTCGAACAACCTTGCCCAACAACCACCCATTCATTAGAAAATAAAATGAGATTAAGCCTTTATTGTTTATGCATTTATGACGATTTGTTGAATTGAAAAATGAAAAAAAAAGTTTCTATATCATTATATATTTATATCTTTAATTTATGGTCTATCCCTATGATGATTATAAGGGAAAAGAGAAAGGAAGTCGCAAATGGAATATTTCTATTTAGTTTACAACATTCTCTAATACAACTTGCCAATTCGGATGCCTCTAGTATTATCTTGTGGAAATTGGAATGACCGAGGTAGAAGTGTTTTAGACTACTTGAAGAATATACAAACCGTTCAATGTAATGGGAAACGAATTTCAGACATGTTACGATGGAAAGATTTTTGTTACAATCTTAGGAGAATCACACCCCAAAATCTATTTATTAAGGTGGGAGAGCTCATGGTTATATAAGCCCAACATCAGTTCCCTATATAACCGATGTGGGACTTTTAGCAATAGGATCATAATAAACCACCACACTCTGCATCTATTGTCCTTAACGGCTCCACTCTCGGTAGCTTTCACTCTATTTGTGTAGGTAGCTCTTTCCCAAGTATCCCATTTTGAGTGAGGTGCCCAGGCACCTTGAAGGCTATGCTCTAGACATTGCTAGCTCTGGCCGAACAGTGCCATACCAGCTTCACCACCCAAGGCACAGTGGGTGGCTCTGATACCATTGATATAAACTTAGGAGAACCACACTACAAAAGATAGCTATTAAGGTGGGAAATCCCATCGTTATACAAGCCCCACATCAATTCCCCATATAACCGATGTGGGACTTTTTGCAACAGGACTATAACAACGAAAAGAAATCTAAGCGAGGATTTGTTGCTTTATGAGCGAAACAATGCGCTTCAAATGAAAACACGCAAAAAATCCTAACCATAACTTAATTATAGCATTCAATTCATACATGTATTGTTCTTATTTTAGTTTCCATAACCTGTGCATTTTACTTAATTGTGTACTTTATATTCTATATTATGAAAATTATAAGGAAAAGAGAAAGGAAGTCACAAATGGAATGTTACTATTTAGTTTATAACATTCTCCAACACTACTTGTACTAGGTCAGGACCCCCTAGACCCTAGTAATAACTTGTTGAAATTGGAATGGCCTAGATAAAAAAGTTTTAGACTACTTGCAAAGACAAAGTGCTCTAAAATATGTTTGATTTATACCAAGCTATTTGCACAAGAGATCAAAGTAAATAACAACTTTCGGACATATTATGATGGCAAGATCAGCTAAGACACATAGTACTATTAAGGATAAGGGTTTTCCTGTTTAAAATGATAAAGCAAGCCAAGCGAGGAGTTATCTCTTCATGAGTGAAGCAACGGAGCTTAGAGAAGTGTGTGTGCGCTCAAATGATGATGCGCAAAATAATTCCAATGATAAACGGTTATATTTGGCTTAACTATGAGGAGTTGGATTAATATTAGCTTTAGTATAGCATTAACTTCAAATATATATATATGTATATATTAGGTACTTTTTTTTTTCCATAACTCGTGTGCTTTATTTCACAGAAGCATGGGCTTTAATTCTCACTTTTTGCTTAAAGCCATAGATCTTAGTGCTTCTTTGTCTGATTTACTTCCAATAAGTATGCACTTCAATTCTATCTTTTCGCTTCACGCCCATAGATCTGGTTTCATATATGTATATATTAGGTACTTTTTTTTTTCCATAACTCGTGTGCTTTATTTCACAGAAGCATGGGCTTTAATTCTCACTTTTTGCTTAAAGCCATAGATCTTAGTGCTTCTTTGTCTGATTTACTTCCAATAAGTATGCACTTCAATTCTATCTTTTCGCTTCACGCCCATAGATCTGGTTTCCTTTTTGTGCTTTTCGTTTTTCAAAACATTGGAGCCTAATAGTCTAAGCTTGCTTGACAGCATGATCATTACATCAATAATGACGAGAGTGGGCGAATCAAACTAGTTTTCCCATATGGAAGGCTTCGCGCTCAAATTGCACGGGCTAGGAAACGATCAAGGCTCTACTCTTCGAATGGAGTTCATCCTTTTCTCATTGCGAGAAAGAATTCTCGGTATTCTCCTATGAGGAAAGGTGGTGAGGTGAATTTCGATAGATAAACAAAAGAAATCTTATGGAACTCAATAATTGAACTAACATTCATTTCTTCTTTCACTTCCCCTCCTACCAAATCCGCCTGATGATGCACAATGAGGATGTCTTCCCCCTTCCATATATGAAATGGATATCACAATTTTAAAACTTTCCTCAATCTATGCCCTCTACTCTTGAGGTAATTTCAAGAGATCACAGATACAAATCACATGTTATAGAAAATTTTAGCAAGAATGATAAAGTTGTCTCTGTGTGACCTACAGGTCATAAGTTCGAGACGTGAAAGCAACCATTAATGCTTGCATTAGTGTATCTTTTCTACATCACAACCCTTGCAATGCAGCCTTTCCATAGACCCTTCTAACGTGGAATGCTTGGTGCACCAGTTGCCGCTGTGTCACTTTTAGGTCACAAGTTCGAGCAATGGAATCAGCTATTGATGCTAGCATCTAGGAAGGCTGCCTACATTGTATCCCTTGGGATATGGGTCTTCACCGAACCTTGCGTGAACACAGAATATTTCATGCACCAATGTTGCCGTCATCATTTTGACACAAATCTTTAGATATGATTGACTAGGCTTCTCATTAATCTAAGAAAGGTTTATTCACAACCAAGGAAGAATACGATCTTTTATATACACCTAACAATAGACTTGAATACAAGTGCCATCAATATATTGTTTCTTTAAGTTAAGTAAAAGAAATTCAGCTTTCTGTATTCATGGCATATATAGCCTACATAAACTTTATAACAGCTAATGAATTAAGATCTTTCTCAAACTTATCACCTTCTTAATGTCATGCCTAGAGGAAGATCGAAAATCGCGAGATATTGATCAGTTTGCAGCATCTCTGAGCTGGAGTCAATGGAACAACCTGACAATGACAATCAACAAAGAATCTGACCATGAGTTTCTGTTATAACAGAGAACTATTTAATTTTCGTTGAAGAGCTTATAATTGACAATCAGATCATCCACACAGCCATAACATTTTCATATACTAACAAAAATTGACAGTAGTATTATGGTTCAAAACTTTTTGATTTACTTCTGTAATGACCAAATAATCTAGGCTATAGATACATTCTTTCTAGCAGTATTTGGTTATCATCTTCATGCATGTTAAGTCAACGTATAAGAGTATAAACTACTTAGGTGAGCTCATATGTGTGATCAAAATCAAAGATAAAATATTCTAATACATACACTCAAAGTATTTGAAACCAATACAACGAACCTGCTTCCGAAGGTTCTGGCACCGAAAGCTTAATTTTTTTATGGGCACAGGGACTTGGTTCCATCTGCATAGTTTGATCGAAAGGGAATTGCTCTTACGATCTCTTATGACTAAACGCCGGCACCGCAGATGATATGTTATGTGCCTATAGTTAGGATAAAAGATAGACATCGTAAGGGAGACATTGAAATCTATTAAATAAGGACCAAACGATGCATAGTAAGAGAGCTAACTGGCACAATGTATGGGACTTGAGGTACCACATTGTCCATAGTTTGTTCAGCCTGAGAATTTATAAAAAATTAATAATTTAGAATATAGTTATCTCAAAAAAAAAAAGTTAAATTTAACTTAGAAAAGTCTAGAGAACACCTCAGCATAGGGCTCTTCGGCATGCTCGGCCTGATTAGATCTTAACATACTGTAGAACTCATACCACCAATCTTGTAGAAATAAATTGCAGAATTAAGTAATTGTATATTAGCGCAACACCACAAACAAAATGATCAGTCACTATGTTGTGAACATCCTTCAAAAATAAAGAATAGCAATTAATGCAAATTTTGAAACACAAAAAGCACTTTCCAGAAAAAACTAACTTCCGATAAGTGCACCAAAAACTTCAAAGAATGACATTATCAATCATTCCATCCAATCTTTCTTCTATGGGTAGCCTTTTCTTTTTAGACCATTTACAAAAAAAAAATAATAACAACAAAATTCTATATCTAAATTTTTTAAATAATATTTTCATTTTAATGATATGTTAATATAAGAATTGACATGGCATGTTGAAACCTACTACTCTATATCAAGTTTACTTTTGGTATGTTACACTCCGTTTATCCTAATTTATATGGCAAACTTTCCTTATTAGTTTGTCCTCAACAAAATGACTCAATTATATATTTAAGAATAATTTAATTTTAAAATTCTCATTTTACTATAATAAAAAGTTTAATTTAGCCATCATCTTTCAAAAGACTCCTTTCTTTCTTAAAATTGCTCCCTATGACACATAAATTTAAATAAAGAATTAGAAATTCAATTTGTGGTAAAAGACTTTCTTTTTTTCTAAAATGCAAGGCATTTGAAACTAATACAAACAAACCTGCTTCAGAAGTTTCTGGCATCGGAAGCATAGCAGTAGCAAGAGCATCGGAGTAATTTGGTTCCATCTGCATAGTTTGAGCGGTGAAAATACCAAGCCCCGCTCCTTCATCCTGGAAGGAATAAAACCGACAATTATGTCGCAACTTAAAAAAAATATGTTGTTGTCTCGGAAATGTAAACACATACTCTTGCCTCCCATCGGGTAGCTGTATGACACATGAATATCAAAAAGAGTTAGAAATCTACAGATTCACGAACTTCAACAACAAAATTGATGCTTTCACTATGCAACACAGAATTGGATAAATTCAATTTTACAGTCATAATTGCATAGCACAAAACTAATGGAAATGTGATTTTGTTCAAGAACGAAGAAGAATAGATATAACACGAAGTTAAGTGAAGAGTGAAAATAATATAAAATATATCAAGTGCAGAAATGATGGTCCGGATAATCCATAAATACATGTTACCTAAAATTAGTTTCAAATGGCACCAGCTGAGTTGGATGATGCATATCAACAAAGCTTAAATCATACGTCAACGCATAGTCAGGTGTCGTCAGGTGGAAGGCCGGCACCATAGGAGATATATTATGCTCAAATGATAGCATGGTAGAATGAGGAGAAAGCGTTGGCAGCGCGGAGGGGATATTAGAGACAACATTGTCAATAGTATGTGCAGCCTGAGAGTTCAAAAAAATCATGCATTTAGATTATAATAGTCATTGAAAAAGAAGAACTTAACTTGGAAAAGTTTAGGCAACACCTCAGTATTGGATTCTTGGGCATGCTCAGCCTGATGAAACGTGTATGTATCATAGAAAAAGTTCCACCACTCCTTTAGAAACCCCTCCGGGGATTCGATTGCTGAAACAAATCACAGAAATCAAATAATTGTACATTAGTACATCACCACAAATAAAAGTATCAGTCAATACATGGTCCACATCCCTCCAAAATAACAAATAGCAATTAATTCAATTTAGAAACACGAAAAGCACTTTTAATAAAAATTGATATGGCATAGTTTCCTTATTAGCCACATATATAAAACTAGTCGAGGGTCTACCAGAAACAACCTTTCTACTTCTTCTTAGGTTGTGATATGCACTACGTACACTCTACCCTCCCCAGACAACACTCTGTGGGATTACACTTGATATGTTATTATTGATGTACTCATACATAAAAAAAGGGGGGGGGGGGGAAGCACGGTGCACTAAAGATACTGCTATGCGCGGTGTCCGGGAAGGGCTCCACCACATGTGTGTATCGTACGCAGTCTTACCTTGCCTTTCTGCTAGAGGCTATTTCCAAGGCTTGAACCCATGACCTCCTAGTCACATGAAAACAACTTTACTAGTTACTAAAAGGCTCCCCTTCGATGTACTCATACGTATAAAACTAAAATGACATCAAAGTAATAAACAGAGTTCTTAAATTAGTTATTGATGCTTAAGTTAGAGTACGTTGTCTATGTCACTTTGGGTAAATGCAGGATGCTTAGTGCCTCGATATTATCATTTATTTGAAGTTGACTATTGATTCACATCCCTTTTTTCGTAGACTTAGGATGAATGTATGATGCTCCGTGCCTCGAGATTAACATTTACTTGGAGTTATCTATTGATGTTTGGGTTAGTGAAGCCTACCTAGGTCACATCCCCTTGGGTTGCGGGCCTTTTCCCCGACTTTGGGTGAATGGATGATGCTTCGTGCCTCAAGATTATCATTGATTTATAGTTAGCTATGATGCTTGGGTTACGATAGGATGCCTAGGTTACATCCACTTGGGTGGGGGGCCTTTATCCTGGACTTTGGGTGAATACACAATGGTTTGTTCCACGAGATTACCATTAATTTGTAGTTAGGTATTGATGATTGGGTTAGGGTAGCCAGCCTAGGTTACATCCCTTTGGGCTGCGAGCCCTTTTCCTGACTTTGAATGAATCGATTTCTTGGATCGATAATCGATCTATCTATATATCGTTAGATGGATAATAGATCTGTATATTCTATTAATTAAAAAGAAGACTTAAAAAAATCATTTAACAAAGAATCCCAAGATTATAAACAATTTTTAATAAATGATAATCAGGATTATTGTATTATAGCATAATAATAAGTTCAAATCAGTAATAAATTTATTTTAAAAAAAAAACTACCAACATGATTGGGATGAACAACAGTAGCTTCGATGGAAAATAAATCAGCAGTCAAATGCAGCCCCTTCTTAACCAAGTAATCATGCACGTACTTGTCAAACCTAAAAATTTCCGATAGAGAGTCATAAATTATTTTGTTATGTGGGGTAATTGAAATTTTGAGATTTAAATTTAGAAATAAAAAATTTAATTTTTATGAAATAAAATTTATATAATTAATAAATTTAAGTATTTTAAAGCTAGATAAAAACTTTCAATGAAAAAATAATTTAATTGGCTCTCAAAGTTGTACCGTGCTACGTATTTTGAAACAGAGAAAGTGAAACGATTATTATTAAAATTTGCCCTTGTATTATTTTAACTTGGTCAGTTTTATCATTAATTAGATTTTTGTGTATATTCATTTGGGATTAATGAATTGTGTATGATCCTATCATTAATTGAGGTCTTATCTAGATAAGTGGACTTTTAAGTGTCCAAATTATTTGGGAAAAAAGTAGTTACTCCTATTTACTCTTTAAAATTGGATTAAAATTTAATATTATCTCATTACAATGATAATAATAATAACATATATTTAGTGTAATTTTATAGATGAAGTCTGAGAAGAGTGATGTATACATTATTTTATTTCTTGGTCAAAAATTGAGGAATTAAGATTTCTTGGTCACTTATAAATAAATATATAACATAAAATGATCTTTTCAAATCTCCTTTGAGTAAATATTAAAATCTTTCATAAAAAAGATATACAATTAAAGAAGTTGTAAGTGACCTAAAATATCAATGCACACACAAAAGAATTGAACAAGTTTTAATCCTATTCATTTATTAAGCATGCCCGATTTAATCCTTTCAAATGTAACCCAATTTTTTTCTTAAGACTCCCTAGTAAGACGTTTTATTTACTCCACACTCATCTCATGTCACTTGTTTCAATCAAAATATATACATTTTCCCTACTTTTATAACTTAAAAATAACTATCAAAACATACGCAAAAAAAAATTCCAAAAAATCATCAAGATATAACATGTCTTATAAAAGTTTCTTTGACTAAAAAAGAACATTTAAACTTAAAATTATGAGAACATAAAAATAGAAAAGAATGAATATAACCAAAGAATCATTAAAAAAAAATTAGAGTTAACAAAAAAAAAAAACTAAAATCATGAGAACACATATGGAGAAAACATCAAAAATTTAATTAGAAAAATAGTTTTTATTCAAAAACATACATTACTTGATTGCTCCACGAACCCATAATCACTAAAGAAGAAAAAGAAAAAAGAGAATAAACAAGTGAAAGTGAAGAAAAGAAGAAGAGAGAAGAATAGTGGAGAAAGAGAGCAAAAAAAAAAAAGATAACAAGAAGAAAAAATAAGATTATAATTATATATTGAGGAGAAGTTAATAAAATTGCAAAATCTAAATAAAAGAAAAGATAGAATCCAACAAGAAAAATTTGACTTGAAAATAATAAGAAAAGATTACAAATTACAACTTAGATATCCTCTAAAATTAAACAACTTCATATATTACTAATTAACTCCAATCACACTTTTTTTCAAAAAAAAAAAAAAACAAGAAGAAGAAAAAAACTTTCATTCAAGGATGTCACTTAAATTAAAAAAATTAAAAAAAAAAGTGAATTCTATTAATATGGCTTTTGCATTATGGAAAATTACCTAATTAATTTAAACAAATCTCTAACACTAACATTTAATAATAAATTTCATTATTTACTTTTACACTTAGTTTTATAATAATATCACTCATTATTTACTTATACACTTTGTTTCATAATAATATCACTCACCTTAATTGGGTAGGGTGTGGGTTGGATTTTATTTATCAGGTTCAAATTTGAATTTGAATTTTAATTAATATTGATTTATTTAGATTTAGTGACGTGTATTTCTAATAAGAGGTCATGTGGCAAAAATGAATTTGCAAAACCATCGCTAGAAAGTAATAGCACGAATAAACCTTTTCTATAACATCAATGATATAGATGAGTTAGACTTTTTATGACGACGACATAAATTAGCCAAACTTTTAACAGATGACATAAATGAGGCATTTCTAATAATTCAATAACATATTTAATCTTTTTTTTTTTACTTATATACTATAATTTCAATGAACTTGCTCTCCACTTTATGAATTAGTCAAAAGTGTCAAAACATAAAAATTTATCTCAGGAAAATTGAATTAAATTAAAAGGTAAGTTTGTTATGAGTAGAAAATACAGAACTAATGTATGTGAGTGAGAAAATTCCAAAATCTTTTAAGTAAAATGTAATACACTAATTAATTAAAAAAAAAACTTATCTTAATGTACTCATCGGTTCAAATAATTTGAATCAAATTCCTAAGAAAAAAGCTATAACTCATATATATATACATATGTGGCGGATCCAGGATTTAAGGATAGTGGATACTTAAAATTTTTTAAAAAATGATTATCTCAATGAGGTTCAAACCCGGGACCTCCTTCCAATGAATGATCTTATGATAAACTCAAATGCCAATGCACCCAACCGACTTTTTTTTATTATAGTGGGTGCTTTTATATATTTTATACCTATTTCCATATAGTTTTTATATAATTATACCTATTCCGCTTCGAGTTTAGTGGGTGCCGGAGAACCCCAAAATACAACGTAGGTCCGCCCCTGTATATATAAATTATACTCCCTCCGTCTCATGTATATGGCAATCTTTCATTTTAGTTCTTCACGAATTACATATATTCGTTCAGGGAAGGAGATTGCAAAGTGAAGTTGTCTATTTATTGGATGATTTTTATTTATGTTTTTATCATACATAATGTAGTTTCATTTGATATTAGAGCTGGGAGTTTTTGAATCATTATGATATATGTATGATCGTGAAGTAAACAAGTACCAATTAGTAGAATTGAAGGATAAGTCGTACAACCAAATCGAAAGCTTACACTTTGTTTGTAGATTTCCTGAGATACTGATGAAACATAGGGATCCATCCACCAAGTAACAAGTGACCAGGTCCCTTAACGGACACAGTTATAAAAGAAAGACAATGCAAAAGATAAAATACAAAGTATGTTTACGTGGAAACCTCCTTACTCAAGGGAGGAAAAACCACAACCCTTCTCACAGGATTTTCCAAATCTCCACTAACTTCAAGCAACAAAATGATTAAACTCTCAATCCTAGCCTTTTGTAATAACTCTACTACAAGACTGATGTAGCAACTCTATCATACTCCTTGTCGACTAACTCTAGCCGACAGTCCCAAGTAACTCTACCCAGAAAAGACTTCACCCAAGGTCTAAAATAAACTTGACCAAATACAAAGCGACTCGATCAATTAACTCTAATTGAGGCAACTCCAGCTAAGACTTAGATAAGCTATTGATCTACCATCCTTTATAATTCAGGAGTAGATTTATAATGTAAGAGCAAATAAATAACAATACTTAGTCAACACTCGATCAGGTCCCTTGTTAGTGGAGTGCGAGCAGTGTTCTTATAAAATGACTTTTTGCTTTTGAGAGTAATCGTCATTGCAAAAACTGGGTTTTGTTCCTTGTCAATGTTCCCTTTTATAAGAGAGAATGAAACATAGAACGCATGCCATTGGTCGAGGTTGGCTACCTCTACTGCAGTGCCACCAACTCTCTGCATAAAGTGCAGTCTCCAGACTCTAGCTGTACTCAGTTGTCATCTTCTAAAGTCAACTTCCTATGAGACTATGTCCCATATATACAAATTTAGTAACCATTCAAGTCCTTTGTGGTATAATTTGTAGATCATCAAAATTCTAGTAATTCCATCAAAATTCCAGTAGTACAACAGATACACATCAGATTGCAAAAAGATGAGAGGTATTTTCTATCTACATCTGATTACATAGTACACACTTGTCATCATCACAATGTATACCTATTCTCGTCAACCTCTCTTTAGTGTGTAGTTTACCTTGCATTGCTAACCGCAATAGGAACCTATGCTTAGGTAACATGATCGTGCGCCATATATTTTAGCACCATTCAGTGCAGGCCTTTAACATCATAACATTGTTGTCTCTGCTTAAACTCGAATCCTAGTATTCTATGATTTTCACTTACTTTATTGACTGTTAGACTACACTATTAGTTGTAGAATGATGAAAGTGTAACATGGCTTGAGTTCATATTATAGCACTAAACTCAACTATTTAATATCCTTTCTCCTTGAAAACATTATAATGTAGAATCCATTTAGTCGATATGTATATTACTTCTTAAAGGATTTTGTAAAAAATAATTAAAAAGGCATGATAGAGAACTATGAGATTTTAATGAAAAGCAGAGGCAAATTCAGAATTTAAACTCTATAAGTTCAACCTTTAAGGTTCATCGTATTGAACCTATTGTATTGTTGAAACTATTCATCCCTACATACTAGAGAGCGAAATTTTAGTAGATTTTTACACATAAATTTATATTTTGCGTTGAAAGTACTGAGTGTAGATGAACCCAGGGCCATAAGTTGGTAGCACGACAGTAGAGATGTTCAACCTCGATCAATGGGAGAAGTTCTAGGTTTTGTTGTCTCAAATGAAAGGAATACTTACATACAATAAAAGTCACTTTTTGCAAAAGCCGTCTCTTTGAACACAACTCATACATCATCAAGAGACCTGATTAAGTACTCATTTAGTCTTATGGTGTCTTGAGTTATTTGAGTTTTGCTCTCATATTGTAAATATTTTAGCTTTTCTAAGTCTTAGTTCGAGTCGCATCAGTTATTGGTAATTGATCGAGTCGTTTGTACGTTGGTCAAGTTTAACTTACCGTTTTGGACGTGTTGAGTCCTCGGTAGAGTTATCTTGGATCATTGTCAGCTGAGGTTTGGTAGAGTTACTATACTTGTCTTGTAGTAGAGTTGTTGCAAGAGGTAGTGATTATAGGAGCTCGTAATCACTTGGTTGCTTGAAGATTAGTAGAGATTTGGAAAATCCTGTGAGACAAGTTGTGTTTTTTTCCTCCCTTAAGAAAGGAGGTTTGCACGTAAAGATTGTACTTTACATTATTGCATCATTTTTCTTCCGACTGTTATCCTATTACATCTGTGGGCATAGGGAACTGATCCCTATGTAGTTGGTGGACTCATACATTTCATCAAAACAGCTACCCATTCATTGGAAAATAATGAGATTTGAGCGTTTATTGGTTATGCATTTATGACAACTTGGTGGGAATATACTTAGAGATATGCTGTTGTTGTTACATTTATGATGACTTGTAGAATTGAAACCTAAAACCTTAATGCTGCATCTAAATGTATTAGCATCCTTAACATTCATCATCAAGAGACTGCACTATAACATATGCACTGTAATACTGTCATATTTCCGACTTGTATCGATTATTTTTTTTATGTTGATTAACAAACATGCAACAACCATTAAGAATTGGAGAAAGCAATAAATCAACAAGAAAAAGTTAAAATTCTTAAAATGAACAAGAAGTAACAACAATTCATGTGTCTTTGTTTATGTCACATATAGCCTACATATATTGTATAACAGCTAATGAATTATGATCTTGCTCAAGTTTATCACCTTCTTAATGCCATGCCCAGAGGAAGATCGTAAAATTTCAAGATCTTGATTAAACTAGGGAGTTTGCTGCATCACATAGCTAGAGCCGGTGAAACAACCTGATAACGATCATCAACAAAGAATCTGATATGAGTTTCTGTTATAACAGAAAACCATTTAATCATCCTTGAAGATCTTATAATTGACAAATATATCATCTAAACAACCATAAAATTTTCATACGCTAACAAAAGTTGATATTGGTATCTAGTTCAAAATGCATATTAAGTCGACTTATAAGACTCTAAACTAACTTAGGCAGGCTCACATGCGTTATCAAGATCAATGACAAAAGATACTAAAAATTAAAAAGCTAAGAATTTGAAACCAATAATAATACAATGAACCTGCTTCAGAAGGTTCTGAAAGACTAATCTTTTTAACGGGACGAGAGTTTGGGTCCATCTGCATAGTTCGTTCAAAGTTAATATTATCTCCCTCTCCCTCTTCCTAGAAGGATAAAACCTTGTGAGTTACGTCATAACTTTAAGAAACAAAACATTAAAAAATTACTGTTGTCTCTGAAATCTAAACATACTTTTCCCTCCGACTGTTGAGGCATACTCGGGATCTGCTCCATTGGTTGGCTGTATGACACATGAACATCAAAAAGAGTTAGAGATCGATCTTCTTATTCATGAACTTCAACAACCAAATCGATGACTTACATTATGAAATATCTATGAAATAACTAATTATCAATTCAATTTTACAGTCATAATTGCATTGCATAAAACCAAAGCAGAATAGATAAAACATGAAGATAAGTGAACAAAATGCAGAAATGCTGCTCCATATTAGCAATAAATATAACGTTGTTACATAGAATCGGTTACATATGGCACCCCTTGACTCGTATGATCAATCTAAAAAAACCTTAAATCCGCCCTCACTACATCCTCAGGTGTCGTTAGGTGGAAGGCCGGCTCCACATGAGATATATCCTGCACCTATAGTTAAACAAAACAGTGACATTACTATAGAGACTAGAGCCGTCAATATGGGTCGGGCACAACCCGGCTTGTAATTTGATGGTCTTGGCTTCAGCTTTTGTAGCCCATTTAAGAACAAGGCTTTCTAGTCCTACCCATATAAACCTGTGGCCCGTGGGGCTTGAGCAATATGGGTTGGGCTAGCCCGTGGGCCAGCCCGTAAGTCAAGTAAATGCAACTATTTAGATTGTTTATTAGTATTGTTAATTGGTTCGAATGATATCATGTCAAAAGTTATTTAATTTCATTATTAGGAATATTTTTTAGGGGTGTTGGAGACTTGATTAATAAGTATTAATATTATGTAATATTGTCTGATAATATTTATCTTTATTAATATTCTAAAATTAAATTAGAAAATATTATTTTTTAAAAAGTGGGCTGGCTCGTGAGGCCCGCAACCCACAGAGTAATGGTGTGGAGTTGGTGTTCTTGATCCATCATTTTGATGGCCTGGCACATTAAACTCAAAGCCCGTATGGGCTAGCCCGTGTGGACTAATTCGAATGGACTGGGCCGACCTGTATTGACAGGTCTAATAGAGATGCTACAATATATAAAATTAGGCTCAAATAATTGCGGGGTAGGAGAGCTAACCGGTGTAGCAGTATTTGAAGAATACGTTGGCACATAAGAAGGGATATGATATCCCACATTGTCAGCAGTCCATGCATCCTAAGAATTTCAAAAAAATCATGTCTTTAGATTAAATAATCATTGAGAAGATGAATTTAACTTGAAAAAGTTTAGGTAATACTTTAACATAGGATAGTTGGGCCTTCTCAGCCTGATAAGTATTGTATAAATCATAAAACCCATCCCACCATTCCATTAAATATCCCTTTGGAGATTCGAGATCTAAAAAATATTAGAAATTAAATAATTGAAATTAAAAAAAAAAAAAAGCAATTAATACAATTTTAGAAATATGGAAAACACTTTCTAATAAAATGAACCTCAAAATAAGTGCACTAAAAGCTTCAAAGAATGACATTGATTATCTATCATTCCATCAAAACTATTTTATTTGAAAAAGGAACAACTGATAATTCATGAGGTGTGTTTAATATATAAATATTGATGGTTCATGTAGGAAAAGAGAACAACTATAGTTAAAGATGTGAAACTCGTGAAACTATGATAATTCAGATGTGTTTTTCTTACCATTATCTCACTTAAAAATGAAGTCAAATGAATAAAGAAGTTCTTTAAAATAACATCATCAAACAAAAGGGTATGCAGATACACGAAGCATGTTGCATTCACCCAAAGTTCGAGTTATAGCTCATTTCTACAACTATCCGTGAGTTATACCTTATATGAAGACAACCTTTAACTATCACTATCGTTCAGATAGGAAAAGAAAATAATTGATTCGGAATGACAATGGGGCAAGACAAGAGTAGGGCGGGGTAGTACAGAGGTTAAACGGACAGGGTAGGGCGATAGTTAAACAAGGAAAGGCGGGACAAAACTTTGGATCATTTCTAAATGCATTTTAATACATAGATAATAATATATAGTTCATATATAAAAAAAACATATATATAATTAAATTAAAAGTGCAAAACTCGTGGAAAAAAGTGACAATTTAAATGTATCTTTTATCATAAACACAAAATAAAAATAAAATCAAAGGAATAATATAATTGTTAAAAAAACAATATAATCATCAAATAAAAGAGTAGCCTCGATTGTCTTATATCTAGTATTTAGACAAATTTGACTTTCTTTCGATTTAGAATAGAAAATTATTGATACGTCTTGTGTCAGGGCAGAGCTAGCATACAATGAAGAGGTTGACCTACTGCAGAAAATTACTTTATTTATATTTGGTTAAAATTATTTTTTGTGTATATATAATAGACGATGAACGCCATACAAGATTAGTTCGTGTGTACACTTTTGAACCCCTTCAATAAAAATTCTGACTGGATCACTAATATTGTGACAGTGAAATCTATCAATACTACAGCATAATCATACTACTCCGACTACTATAACCCAAGCATCCACACCGACTTTCATAATTACACGTAAGTCACACGTAAACAACTTTTAACAATTATTTTAATGATTTCAAATCTACCATAAATTTAAATAAAAAAACTTACCAACATTTGTGGGATTTACAACATTTGCTTCAATGGAAAATACCTCAGCAGTCTTATGCAACCCCTTTGTAACCAAGTAATTATAGATGTACTTGTCCATCCTGAAAATTTTCATAGAGTCATAAACTTTTTTATATTAAGGGTATGTTTGGTATGAAAATATTTCTCGAAATTAAGTTTGTTTCTTGTATGTAATCTTGTGACTAATAAGTGAGAAAAAAAATACTTATATGTAATTTAGCAAAAAATATATGTAGAGGCGGGAAGGGGTCATGTTGTGGGGCCTCGGTGGTGGTGGGAGTGGGATGGTCAAGAGGTAGGGGTTGGGAGTGTTGGGTGGATGAGAGAATACAATAATCATAAACTTGAAATGTTTTATAAGTTGGTTTCTTGAAGTTTGGTAAGTAAAGAAAATATTATCTCAAAAGTATTTTATACGTCATTAAGTAAGAAATAATGTTGGGTGGGAAGATACAAAAAAAATATACAGTAATGTCATTTATAGAATTTATTTTTTATATTTCCATTAAGAAGTTATTGTCTTTGTTTTTTAAAAATTTTGTTCTATTAAACATAAGAAAATACAGAAATATTTTTTGAAAAATATTTACCTTTCTACCAAACACATCTTAAAAGGTGAATAGTTTGAATTTTCCCCTCTACTATTTTTAATTGGCCAATTGTATCCTTGGCTAAACTTTTGTGTCTATTCACAAGTTGTGTTGTATTTACTCCTATCATTAATTGAGCTCTTGTGAGAATAAGGTTTTTTTTTGTAGGGTGTGTAATAATAATGTAAAATATAGTATATTAGTAATACTTGAGGTATTTATATTTGTATTTTTTTATATAGTATTTGATTTAATCTATTAAAAATAATATGAATTGCATAATTTTTTTTTAAAAAAAACATTTGTTTACCATGCATCTTTAGTCATTCTAGACATGAATTATCTTAAATATGATGGAAAGAATGTGGAAAGAATTTTGAGGGATAATTATGTCCTTAACCATTCTAATGCAGTACTACGGTTCGGTGGAGAAACTTTAAGGCATCTTTTGAATAATGCGCCAGGTGTCGTATGCATTAGAATCTATTATGTTACTAATACCATGGATTTTCACGTATTAGTAATACACACCTTAATATGAATGTAAGTGTATAAGTAATAATTAAATTAGTTATGCATAGGATGAAAAAATATATCAAATAAAATATTAGTAATACACAAAGCTAATACATGCATTTATACCAAACGAAAATGTGTCAAATTATTTGGGAAAAAAGAGTTACTCATATTACTCTTTTAATTTTTGACTAAAAATTATTTCCTTCATTTTGATTTATTTATTGGACTTTGACTTGACATGAGGTTTTAAAAAGTGAAGAAGAAATTTTAATTTTATAATTTAAAAATAATAGGATGTACCAAAATAATCTTTAATTTTGTGTGTGAACACGTTATGTAAAAAGTTGAAATTAATAAGTATTTATAAAGAAATATTTTTTTTTAGAAAATGGATTAAAAAAAGGGGGTAATATGAAAAGTTCCTCAATAAATGACTTTTTACACTTTATTAATATTAAGTATTTAATAATCATGATAAATGAAATTAAAAGTATTTAAAGTTCTATGTCATATGAACAAAATATACTAAACAGAAATGAAGAACAATTTTGAGTTTTAACTTTTTGATTTATATAACATAGTTAAAAAAAGAGTACCTCCTTATAAGACAGACATGAAATAATTCTTTTTTCAAATCTCTTATTTGTTACAAAGCAGAGCCGGTTAAAAACATATAAATGAGTAAAAAATCTACTCACTCACAAACATTTACAAGTTTTAATCCAATACATTTGTTGACCAAAACAATGATTTAATCCATTTAAATATAGCTCAACCATTTCCTTTAAAAAAAACCTCACTGAAAAATCATTTTCTTTTATTCTTTTCTCATTTTATCATATTACTTGTTTCAATCAAAACTTATATTTTACCCCATTCTTACAACTTAAGAAAGTTATCAAACCCCATAAAAAAATGTCTTTAAAAATACATGTTCCAAGATAAAGCGTGGTTTACATAAATTTCTTTGGTTAAGACAAAATATTCAAATCTTAAATAATGAGAACATTAAAGGACAAAAAATACATATCATAAAAGAGTCCTAAACTAGAGTAAAAAAAAAAAAGTTATACGAACATAAAAATTAGAAAACAACATCGAAAAAATTAACTAGGAAAAATGTTTTTATTGAGAAACTCACATCATTTGTGCATTCCATGATTCCATAATTTCTAGAATAAGTCTACCTTCAAAAATGAAATAAAATAAGATAACAATGAATGAAGAAAGTAAAAAATGAGAGTGATAATTTGTACAAAAGTTAATAATCCGCAAAACATAAATATAAAAGAAAACACAAATAAACAAAAAATTAAGTTGACTGAAAATAATGATACAAAAGAGAGATAAGATTACATTTAAAATTTTCTTTAAAAATCAAAGAATTTCATTTACTAGTCAACTAATTCACATTACACTTTGTTATTCTTACAAAATTTTAGTTTTATACTTTTTGTACAATGTAAAAACAGCCTATTTGCTTTTGTATATTTGATTCATAAAGCCATAGAAGACTTTTAATCAATAAAAAGATCTTGCATAAATTTATATAACTAACCTCAATGTCATACAAATTTAACACAAATTAGCAATGGATAATTTTTGTCAGAATAATAAAATCCGATTGTTAATCTTATTTAACGATGAATTAACGGTAATTATGCTAGCTATATGCTATTTAATGGAAAATAAGTGACGATTTGTGTAAGTAATTTTTTATTTTTGTAGTTAGCATTTATATTTAATGCAGCATTCGTTTTGGATTGATGCAGACAAGTAAAAGTGAACGGAGAATGTAATTCATATAATTAGCAATAAATATATTCTTGACCAAACATAAAATTAGTTTGCCAAAAGACAACAATTTTTTAAACACCTCACTTTTAAAAAAATGTGCATCTACTAAGTATGACTTCTGTACAATTGGATAATCACCTAATTAATTTGTACAAATCCCCTAAAAGTAACTGTTAATACTTAATCACCTATTCTTAACACTTGTTTAAATTTACATTTTAACTTATTCTATCTACCTTATTTTTAAAAATATAATTTTAAATATTGAAAGTGTAAGTAAAAAAGGGCAATCAAATATAGGGAGTGAAGGAAATAGGAAAAAAGTAATTGTGGATTGGTGAAACTTTAAACCTTCATAACTTTGCGCTAGAATATCTATTTGAGGCAATCTTTTCTTGAATTTGAGTATTTTTTCGAGATCAATACGGACAAACAACCATAAGGCAGACTGGTCGAGTCAATTTTCTAAAACACTGCTTCTATCCCACTCAATCGAGACTTTTCCCCGATTCAGTATGTAGTTTCAATTCTTCTTTAGCCAAAAAAGTAATGAAAAACAAATGATTCAAAGATCAAAATAGCATAGTGTGTCATTTGGGCGTGCCAGGGAGGGAGTATCTCAGTGTTGCCTGTTTGTGTGGGAGGGGCTATTTGGTTGGTCACACGGGCAAAACGGTGCGAACTGGATATTTTAGGGCCAAATCGGTATGCTATAGCCCATGTTTCCAGGGGTGGGGATCGGGTTTCGAGGTTGCCATAGGCTGAAAATTGACTCGGGCATTCCAGGGAGGCTGGAGAATATCCCAATATTTCCTGTTTGTGTGGGCGGGGCCATTTGATTGGTCGAACGAGCAAATCGGCATAAATGGAGCATTTTGGGGCCAAATCGGTGTGCTATAGCCCACGGTTCCTTGGGTGGGCAAGAGGTCCGGGGTTGTCATAGGTTGAAAATTGACTCGGGAGCGCCAAAAGGCTGGGGAGTGCACCTGTATTGCTCGTTTATGTGGGTGGGGCCATTTGGTTGGTCAAACAGGCAAAACGTCGCAAATGGGGCATTTTGGGGCCAAATCAGTGTGCTATAGCCAACGGTTCCAAGGGTGGACCCGGGATCCGGAGGTGTCGTGGTTCAAAAATTGACCCAGGAGTGCTGGTAAGTCTTGGAAGTGTCCTAGTGTTGCCCGTTTGTGTAGGTGGGGCCATTTGGTAGGTCAAACGGGAAAAACTACACAAATGGGGCATTTTGGGGCCAAATCGGTGTGCTATATCCCATGGTTCTGGGAGTGGGCCCGGGGTTCAGCGTACCCTCGGCCTAAATCGACCTGGGCATGCCAGGGAGGCTGAGAAGCATCCCAGGGTTACCCATTTGCATGGGCGGGGCTATTTGGTTGGTCAAATAGATGAGATGGCATGAACGGGGCATTTTAGGGCTAAATCACTGTGCTATAGCCCCTATTTTGGGGGGTGGGCTCAGGGTTCGGGGGTATCGTGGGCCACAAATTAACCTGGGCATGCTAGGGAGTCTGGGGAAGATTTCAGTATTGTCTGCTTGTATGGGTGGGGTCATTTTGTTGGTCAAATGAGCGAAACGGCGCGAACGAGGCATTTTAAGGCCACATCAGTGTGCTATAGCCCACGGTTCCAAGGGAGGGCTCGGGGTCTAGGGGTGCTGTAGGTCGAAAATCGACCCGGCCATGACAGAGAGTGAGGATTGTCCTAGCATTGCCCGTTTGTATGGGTTGATCCATTTAGTTGGTCAAATAGAAGAAACGGCACTAACGGGATATTTTGGGGGCTAAATCGATGTGCTATAGCCCATGGTTTCGAGGGTGGGCTCGAGGTTTGGGGGTGCCATGGGCTAAAAATTGACCTGGGCATACCAAGGAGGCTGGGGATCGTCCCAGTATTTCTCGTTTATATAGGAGGTGCCGTTTGGTTGGTCAAACGAGAAAAACGGCGTGAACTTGGCATTTTGGGGACAAATCGATATGCTATAACCCACGGTTTCGGGGTTGGGCCCGGGGTACGTGGGTGTCGTGGGCTAAAAATTAACTCCGGTGTGCCAAGGAGGCTGGGGAGAATTCTAGTATTGCCCTTTTGTGTGGGAAGGGCAATTTGGTTGGTCAAACGGGCGAAACAGCGTGAACGGAGCATTTTGAGGCCAAATCGTTGTGCTATAGCCAGCGGTTTTGGGGGTGGGCCTAGGGTTTGGTTGTGTCGTGGGCTAAAAATTGACCCAGACGTGCCAAGGAGACTGACGAACATCTTAATGTCACTCATTTGTATGGGTGGGGCCATTTAGTTGGTCAAATGGGTGAAACGACACGAACAGAGCATGTTGGGGCCAAATCGGTGTACTATAGCCCACTATTCTGGGGGTGTCGTAGGCCAAAAATTGCCTCAGGAATTCCATGGATGCTAGGGAGCACCCCAGTGTTTCCCGTTTGTATGGTCGGGGCCATTTGGCTGGTAAAACGGGTAAAACGGTGCAAACAAGGAATTTTGGGGCCAAATTGGTGTGCTATAGTCCACGATTTTGGGGGAGGGCTTGGGCTTTAGGGGTGCCGTGGGTTGAAAATCTCCTCGGATATCCCAGGAAGGCTGGGGAGCATCCCAGAATTTCCCGTTTGTTTGGGCGGGGCCAGTTGGTTTGTCAAACGAGCGAAACAGCGTGAACGGGGCATTTTGAGACCAAATCGGTGTGCTATAACCCAATATTTTAGGGGTGGGCGCAGGATTTAGGGGTGTCGTGGGCCAAAAATCAAATCGGTGTTGCCAGGGAGGCTTGGGGAGAATCCCATTATTGCCCGTTTGTATGGGTAGGGCTATTTGGTTGGTCAAACGGGTGAAACGACGTGAACTGAGCATTTTGAGGCCGAATCAGTGTGCTATTGGCCACGGTTTTGGGGGTGAGCTTGGGGTTCGGGGTGCCGTGGGAGAAAAATCAACCTGAACATGTCAGGGAGACTGGGGAGCATCCTAGTATTGCTCGTTTGTATAGGCGGGGCCATTTGGTTGGTCAAACGGTTGAAACAATGCAAATGGGGCATTTTGGGGCCAAATTAATGTGCTATAGCCCACGGTTCAGAGGGTGGGCCTAGGGTCCAGGGGTGCCTTGGAAATAATCAACCCGGGTGTGCCAGGGTCCAAGGAGGCTGAGGTGCGTCCCGGTGTTTCTTGTTTGTGTGGGCGCGGCCATTTGGTTAGTCAAATAGGCAAAACGATAAGAACGGGGCATTTTGAGGCTATATCGGTGTGCTATAACGCATGGTTCTGGTGGTGGACCCGTGGTTCGGGGGTGTTGTAGGTTGAAAATCGACCCAAGTGTGCCAAAGAGGATGGAGATCATCCTATTATATTTTGTTTGTATGGGCGAGGCCATTTAGTTGGTCAAACAGGTGAAACGACAAAAACCGTGTATTTTTTATTCAAATCGGTGTGCTATAGCCCACGGTTCCGGGGGTGAGCCTAGGATTCGAGCGTGCCATGGGCTAAAAATTAACTCGGGCATGCCAGGTATGCTGGAGAGCATCCTAGTGTTTTCCGTTTATGTGGTCGGGGCCATTTGGTTCATTAAACGAGCAAACGGTGCGAACGGGGCCTTTTTGGGCCAAATCGGTGTGTTAGTGCCCACAACTTTAGGGGTGGCTGGGGGTCCGGGGGTCAAAAATTAACCCAAACGTGCCAGGGAGGCTAGGAAGTATCCCAGTGTTTCCCGTTTGTAAGGCAGCAGATATTTGGTTTGTTAATCGAGAGAAAGGGTGCGAACGGGGTATTTTTAGACTAAATCGATGTGCTAAATCCCACTGTTCTAGGGTGGGCTCGGGATTCGGGGATGCCATTGGCCGAAAAATGACCCGAGCATGCCAAGGAGGTTGGGGAGCATCCCAGTATTTCCCAATTATGTAGGCGGGGCCATTTAGTTGGTCAAATGGGTAAAATGGTGCGAACAGGGCATTTTGGGGCCATATCGATATCCTATAGCCCACGGTTCCTGGAGTAGTCCCAGGGTTAGGGGATGTTGTGGCCCGATGGGTTACGAAGGTAGGGGAGCATCCAGTATTGATCGTTTGTGTGGTTTGGGCCATTTGGTTTGTCCAACGGACGAAACGACACGAACTAGGCATTTTAAGGTCAAATCGGTGTGCTATAGCCCATGGTTCTTAGGGTGGGCTCGAGGTTCGATGGTACCGTAGGTAGAGATTTGAGTCGACCATTCTAGGGAGGTTGAGAAGCGTACCAGTATTGCACATTTGTGTGGGTGAGGCCATTTGGTTGGTCGAATGGGCGGAACAACGCGAATAGGGCATTTTAGGGCAAAATCGGTGTGCTATAACCCACGATTCTAGAGGTGGGCCCGGGATCTGGGGTGTCATGGGCTGAAAATTGACTCGGCTGTGTTGGGGAGGCTGGAGAGCATCCCAGTATTGCCCGTTTAGGTGGGCGGGGCTATTTGGTAGGTCAATCAGGCGAAACCAAATAAATAGGGCATTTTAGTGCCAAATTGGTGTGCTATAGCCCATGGTTCAAGGGTGTCGTGGGCCAAAAACTAATTTGGCCATGCTAGGGAGATTGGGGAGCATCCTAGTGTTGCCCGTTACTGTGGGCAGGGATATTTTGTTGGTGAAACGATCGAAATGGTGCGAATGGGACATTTTGAGGCTAAGTCAGTGTGCTATAGCCCCTAGTTCTGGGGGTGGGCTCGGGGTTCAGGGGTGTCATAGGCCAAAAATCTACCCAAGCATGCCGGGAAGGATAGGAAGCATCCCAGTGTTGCCCTTTTAGGTGGGCGGGGCTATTTGGTTGGTCAAATAGGCGAAATGGCATGAATAGGGCATTTTAGGGCCAAATCGGTGTGCTATAGACCACGGTTCCGGGGGTCTGCCCCGGGTACGGGGGTGCCATGGGTCAAAAATTGACCAAGGCGTGTTAGGAAGGCTTGGGAGCATCCCAGTGTTTCCCGTTTGTGTGGGCGGGGCCATTTGGTTGGTCAAATGGGTGAAATAACGCGAACAGGGCATTTTGAGGCCAAATCGGTGTGCTATAGCCTACAATTTCGGGAGTGCCGTGGACCAAAAATCGTTCGGGCATGGCAGGGAGGATGGGGAGCGTCCCAGTGCTTCCCGTTTGTATGAATGGGGCTATTTGGTTAATCAAACGGGCGTAACGATGCGAACGGGGCATTTTGGGGCAAAATCGATGTGCTATAGCCCACGGTTTTGAGGGTGTGCCCGGGGTCCAGGGGTGCCTGGGCCAATAATCGACCCGAACGTGCAGAGGAGGCTGGGGAGCATCCCAGTGTTTCCCGTTTGTGTAGGCGGGGCCATTGGTTGGAAAAATGAGTGAAATAGTACAAACAGGGCATTTTTAGGCCAAATTGGTGTACTATAGCCCATGGTTCTAAGGGTGGGCTTGGGGTTCGGGCGTGTCGTGGGCTAAAAATCGATCCGGGCGTGCCAGTGAGGCTGGGGATCATCCCAGTATTTCTCGTTTGTATGGGTGGGGCCATTTGGTTGGTCCAACGGGCGAAACAACGCAAACGGAGCATTTTGAGGCCAAATCGGTGTGCTATAGCCCACAGGTCCAGGGGTGCCGTGGGTCAAAAATTTACCCGGGCATGCCAGGAAAGTTGGGGAGCATCCCAGTACTACCCGTTTGTGTGGGCGGGGCTATTTGTGTGTCGAACGGGCGAAATGGCGCGAATGTAGCATTTTGGGGCTAAATCAATGTGCTATAGCCCACGATTCCGGTTTCTGATAAATTACATATAGTTTAATTAATTTAATTGATAAATACAAAAATTAAATATCCTATAATCTCTTCATCTATTAAAGTATTTATATTTTAAAACTTTTATTAACACAACTATTATTATAACATTATTTGTATGAATTTTTACAATTCTTACTCAATTACACAATTAAAAAGATTTTATTTTAAAACTATCTTTAGCATGTTGATTTATCTACAAAAATTTAAATAATTTTTTAAAAATAATATCATACATGTATTACTATTTTATTTGTTTTGAAGAATTTATCTTGTTTATCACTCCTTTTCAAAATATGAGTAATATATTATATATTCACTTACATTAAAATTAAGAACTAATTAAAGTTGCCACGTCATTAACCGATAGGCTTATTGTAAAATCTTCATAAGGAAAACTGGGTTGTGCACATATAAAGAGAGTCAAAATATGAGGAATAAATTATATATTCACTTAAATTAAAATTAAGAACCAATTAAAGTTGCCACATCATTTTTCCGATGAGATTATTATAAAATCCGGTCATAGTGACATTTGTGATGGTCGGAGCAAAGTTAAATGACTTTTGTGTAATGAATAAAAAGTAACTTTTGCGTAATAGATACAAAGTTATGTGACCATGAATTTCCTCGAATAAGAAGTTATAGCGCATCATTTGTATCTGAAGCTATATGCCATTATCTCAACGAAAACAACTTAATTGGATCTATCGATCCCCACAGCAGTTGTTGATATTTTTAGCAGTCTTTTCCATATATATATATATATATCAATACTTCGTATCAAAAGATATAAATCCCTGTGAACCTATAGCTGACACTAATTAAATTTTGGTTTGCCAAAAGTAAATCCCTATTCATTATGATATTGTAGTACTGTTTAAGTTGTTAAACACAAATTATGAATTTCACCAGTATCTACGGAAGTTAAACAAAGATAATAATAAATAAAATCTACTCAATTTATTCTTGCTCCTCCAATTAGCATCTTACATTTGGTATAAAAACGTAGTGGAAGACTCCTTTTGAGTCTTCTTTCTCGGTCTGCCACTTGAACCAATTAAAGTTGTTTTTTTGTTTCTTTAGTTGTATTATTAGTCTACTTAATTATTGAATAAAGGAAAGCTATTCCTTTTTCCCTAAAAATATGTGTGAATGGAAAATAATTATAAAAGAAATTCTTATAGATTTTAAAGTCAGAAGGAGCGAGACCTCTTTAAAGTCTCAAAACCACATCATTACTATCCACATCCATATTCCTATGCAATTATGGAGAAAGCTTTCATCTCTTTTCAGTTGTTGCTTCAGTACTATATTATAAGTAGCTCTCCTTTCCCTGAAATCTCAAATCATTTCAGACCCCTTTCATTACTTGGATGAAAGTTGGTCTCCAGCTACGTCTTTTGCCATTGGGTTGGAATCACTTGTGGCTCCCGTCACCAGTGAGTGACATCCTTGAAGCTTTCCAACATGTCTCTTACGGGCGTAATACCCTGTGAACTTGGGAACCTAACATTTCTTGTTTATCTTGAATTGGGAAGCAGCAATTTCCATGGAAATTTGCCTCAAGAAATGGCACACTTGCATCGACTTAAGGTTCTTGATTTGAGAATCAACAGCTTCAGCGGGGAGGTTCCCTGTTTGTTTGTTTTTTTACCCCAACTTCAAGAACTAAACCTTGGAAATAATAGTTTCACTGGTTCCATCCCTTGTTCATTTTCTAATGTTTCCACACTTGGAGACTTTGAATCTGAATTTCAATTCCGTAGAGGGCCAAATACCAAAAGTGATTGGAAGTCTTTTAAACCTTGAAGTATTAAACTTGAAGGGTAACAAGCTCGTAGGCTTTATTCATATGTCACTATCGAATGCCTCAAGGTTGGAGGCTTTGGAGATATCTTATAATTCACTTCAAGGAAACATCCCAGAGTGGATCGGCAATCTTCACAACATGAAAGTGCTATCCATACAAGCTAATCAACTTACGGGTTCTGTACCTTTCATAATTTTCAATATTTCAAAAATTGAAGTCGTTGCATTTGCAGACAATAGCTTATCATGATATCTTCCAAATGGTTTATGCAATGATCTCTCAATACTCAAAGGGCTTCATTTATTAAAAAACAAGCTTCACGGTCATATGCCTACAAGCTTAGCAAATTGTTCACAACTTCAAATTTTGTCATTATCGGATAATGAGTTTGATTGACCAATACATAGTGAAATTGGAAGACTGAGTAACGTGCAGACATTGTTTCTCGGATTTAACCATTTCAATGGTATGTTTTTATCTTATGAATAACAGCACTATTGTATCTTATTACTTCAGAATTTTATTTTATTACACATTTATTGCAGGGATAATTCCACAAGAAATTGGAAATCTTGTTAATTTGGCAGAGTTAGCCATGGAGATAAACCAGATTACTGGCTTTGTCCCGATCTCCATATTAAATATCTCATCACTGCTAATTTTGTCACTGTCGATGAACAACTTTAGTGGATTCTTACCACGGGAAATTGGAAACTTAACCGAGACGCAGAATCTACAGCTTGGTGACAATAAGCTTATCGGTACATATATATTCTAATGGTGGCTCATTCTATGAATTTATGCATGTTATGAGTAATAAGCTGTAACAATTATAAATAAATCTTCAAGCGTATGACAACAAACACCATATAAGGAGTGTCTCTTAATGTTTAAAATTAATCTGTTTAAGAAATAACCAGTAAATTTGAACTCCCGTTGGTAGTTAGCAAACTTCTAATGAAGTATCAGTTTATATATTTGAGTCCATATAAAAATACAAATCTGCACAATCAGAAATTCATAGAAAATTATACTAAGAACTTTAATGGAGAAAAAAAATATATAATATGTATATTCTTCTTAAGACATTGATCAATAACAATAGGAAAAAGAAGTATATAGTTATTACATAATTTTCTGATTTCTTGTCGATACCTTCTCCTAGAACCAATTAAAATTCAAGAGTCTTCTTATCAGGTCAAACTAAAGCATGAATCAGATAGATAAGCATTGAGCTAAATAGTTCATCTCACTTGTATTCATTTTTTTCTTCATGTGTTTCCAGGTAAAATACCCAAAGAGATAAGCAATCTTGTTGAGTTGGAGGTACTTGATCTTTCGGGCAAT
The DNA here is from genome assembly GCA_030864225.1 of Capsicum baccatum var. pendulum. NCBI lineage: Eukaryota > Viridiplantae > Streptophyta > Magnoliopsida > Solanales > Solanaceae > Capsicum > Capsicum baccatum. The sequence continues at coordinate 250,502,686 of CM061553.1, forward strand.
AGTTTTAGTGGTTAACTTGATATGGAGATCTTCAACATATCAGGGCTGAGAGTGATTTCTATATCAAACAATAATCTATCAGGAAGCCTCCCACCAAACATGTGTTCTATCTCCAATTGTTCAGAACTTACTATTCTAGAGCTTTCTAACAACCAACTCACTGGCTTGATTCCCAATTCTCTTGGACATTTGGCTCATCTACAGTTCCTAAACTCGGAGAGAAACAATTTAACAAGTGATTCAACGTTAAGCTTCTTGACTTTCTTAACCAGTTGCAGAAATTTAACATTTCTATCTATATATTTGAATCCTCTAAACGTCATGCTTCCTGCCTCCATGGGGAACCTTTTCCACCTCTCTTAGAACATTTGTCGCCGGCATTTGCAAAATCAAAGGGCGAATTCCTAATGAGGTTGGGAACTTAAGCAGCTTATTAGACCTTAGCCTTTTCTGGAAACAACTTGGTCGGATTGATTCCAACATCAATTAGCAATTTGAGAGACCTTCAGCGGTTCAACTTGAGTAGCAACAAATTTAGAGGATTTATTGGAGATCATATATGTAAATTGCAGCATCTGGGTGATATTTACTTGGATCAAAATCAACTTTCAGGATCTCATCCTAATTGTTTAGGGAATATTACTTCCCTTAGGGAGATACATCTCTGTTCCAACAAATTGAGTTCCAATATACCACCAAGCTTAGGGAACCATCAAGATCTAGTGGTTCTTCACTTATCGTCAAACAACATGGTAGGTTCTTTACCTCTAGAAATTGGAAATCTAAAGGTTGCAACACTGATAGATCTGTTAATGAATCAATTCTCAAATGGAATTCCTACAGAAATTGGAGGCTTGAAAAATCTGGAAAACCTTTCTTTTGAGACACAACAAGTTACAAGGAGCTATACCTGACTCAATGAGCAACATGGTAGGTTTGGAATTCCTAGAACTTTCTCGCAATAATATATCTTGAATCATTCCTAAGTGTTTGGAGAAACTTCAAAACATGAAGTATTTCAATATTTCTGTTAACAAATTGTATGGTGAAATACTCTCTGGGGGTCCTTTCAAGAATCTCTAGAGTCAGTTTTTCATCCACAATGAAGCACTGTGTACTTCTTCAAGATTTCGGGTCCCGCCATGCCCCTCTTCATCAAAGCACAAATCAAATAAGGAAAAAGTGATTGTTCTTTTTCTTTTGCTCGCAATTAAAGTTGTATTTGTTACTATGGCCTTTGTGCTCCTATGGATAAGGTATAGAATAGGTAAAAGTACGCCTCAACAAGATGAGTCATTGTCTACCGTAACACGAGAAAGAATTTCATACTATGAACTGCTCCAAGCAACGGATGACCTTAGTGAGAGTAATCTGATTGGTTTTGGAAGTTTTGGATCTGTTTACAATGGTGTTCTCAGAAGTGGAACTGCCATTGCAGTTAAAGTGTTCCACCTGCAACTGGAGCGGCATTCAAGAGTTTTGATGCAGAATGTGATGTTTTGTGCAACCTTCGTCATAAGAATCTCGTTAAAGTCATTCCTTGTTGTTCCAATCTTGATTTCAAGTCTTTAGTGCTCGAGTATATGCCTAATGGTAGTCTTGAGAAGAATTTGTATTCGCACAACTACTTCCTTGACACCAATCAGAGACTAAGCATAATGATAGATGTGGCATGTTCTTTGGAATATCTTGACCATGGGTGCTCGTTGACTGTGATTCACTGTGACGTGAAGCCTAGTAATGTTTTGCTGGATGAAGATATGGTTGCCCACCTCAGCGACTTTGGCATCTCAAAACTGCTTGGTGAAGATCAGGGTGATTTGTACACTAAAACCTTAGCAACATTAGGTTATATTGCACCAGGTACGTCTCTTAGTTTTGATGATTACTCCTTTCTTTTTTCCCCACCTAGAAAGCATATTACATCTTTAAATGAATTGTTTGACTGTAGAGTATGGACTGGATGGACTAGTGTCAACAAAGTGTGACGTATACAGCTACGGAATCATGTTGCTGGAAACGTTTACTAGGAGAAAGCCTTATGAGTTTGAGGGTGACCTTAGCTTGAAGCATTGGGTGAGCTATTCACTCCCAGAGATGCAGTAATGGACGTCGTAGATGTCAACTTGGTGACACCAATTGGCAATCGCTTACAGAAGGAGCTATATGTTGTGGCATCAATCATGAAAGTGGCATTAGATTGTTGTGCTGAATCTCCGGCGAGAAGGACTAACATGAAAGATGTTGTAGCGATGCTGCAGAAGATCAAGATTGAACTTCTTGCATGTTGAACATGTTTTTGGTATATGTTGTTCCAAGTAACTTGTTCGTTTCAAATTTTTCTAAATTGTTGTATTCATGTAAAGATTGTTGTTTGGTTTGTTTGCTTTAGCACTTGATTTGCGCTTGATTCTAAGTTTTAACAGTTAGTTATATTAGCTCCAGGTATGCCTCCTGTTTATGAAGTATAAAACTGTTAATGGAATAAAATGAACGATTCTTCTTATTAATTGTAGACTGAGTATATATAAATACAATACAACAAAGAGATAAACTAAGAAAAGGATAATACTTATCTATAGACAAGAGTCCTAAAGAGAAGGAACTACTAAATTTGAAATTTAAAAAATAGGAGCTGATTTTATCCTTTGTTACTGTTAATCTTCCACCTTCTATTCGAGTAATGTCTCACAATCCATTTTATTGGCGCATACACCCTATCTTGGAAGATATCTCATGATTGATCTTCCGTATCTCAGCATATCTTCCATATCTCAGTATATCATAGTGACTTAGTTTCTATTTAGGAGAAGATCACAATTCTTTATTAGTTGATTCGTTCCTTATTTAGCTTGTATTCTCTTGTATATATACACATACATGTAAATGAAATCAATAGAAGCTTTCATACTTTACTCATCTTTATATGGTATCAAAAGCCTCAGTATACTCTAACGAGTAAGATTTCTTTTTCTGTCCCACCCACCCTTCACAAATGGCAGATACTCCTCGAGTTGTTAATGTTGACAACAACATCAACCCGATGGTTGTTCAATTTAACCCTGCGTCCCAATTGTCCATTAAATTACTTGGAAGCCACAATTTTGCAACGTGGAAGGTGCAATTTTTCATGCCTATGCATGGTCATGATCTCTATGGTCAGCTTAATGGGTCTACACCTTTCCCATCTCACACTATCACAACTGGCACAGTCCCTAGTGCCAATCCTCTGTTTACTCTTTGGTTTCGACAAGACCAACTTATTCAAAATGCTGTGAGCTGGTCTTCTAGGAAACAAAGAACAATTGCTCGCTCATCAACTGAAGCAAAGTATCGTGCTGTTGCAAGTGCGCTGGATGAAACCTATTGGGTGACAAATCTGGTAAAAGAAATACATGTTTCACTCCCTCAAATACCAACCATTTACTGTGACAATGTTGGTGCAACTTATTAGTGTGTAAATCCAGTTTTTCATAGCCGCATAAGCACATTGCTGTAAACTTTCACTTTTTTCGCAAACAAGTTCAGCAGAATCAAGTTCACATTGTTCATATTCGTGTTGCAGAACAAATCGCGGATACTCTAACTAAAGCTCTACCAAAGACAGCCTTTGATAAACACCTATTCAAGCTAGGCTTTGCTACACATTGCCTATCTTGAGGGGGCCGTATTTGCACATACATCCTATCTTGGAAGATATCTCATGATTGATCTTCCCTTTCTCAGCAGATCTTCCATATCTCAGTATATCGTATGTCATAGTGATTTAGTTTCTATCTAGGAGAAGATCACAATTCTTTATTAGTTGATTCTTTCGTTATTTAGTTTGTATTCTTGTATATGTACACATACATGTAAATGAAATCAATAGAAGCTTTCATACTTTACTCATCTTTATACATTTTTGGTACAGGTGATGGTGTAAGTCAAGTTTAAAAATGCATTCTTTGCTCTTCGGGGCTCTTTGCCATATTATCAGTCGAACTCTAGGCTGACCTCTTTGTGCACTTTATTGGAAGATCACCTACTACTACTTCAGTTTCTGGAGTAAACTGTTGAAATCTGCCTCATGAGCTGTTAAATGATGTTGGTTTGGCATTATTACATGTCTGCTGATGTGTCTTTTGTTTTCCAGAAGATAGATATTTTTTTTATTTTTTAGTTGTGAGTTTCCTAGTATTTAGGCATATAGCTGTTGGTGGACTTAGTTCCTATTTCTTAGGAAAGTTCAGTTTTTTTGTGTTACTGCATTTGTCACTGCAGTTTATTAGGATTTTCTGTATTTAGACAGCATCTTTGCAGCATAATAAGATATCTCTCTTTTCCTCTTCATTTGTTGTATATTTTTCCTCTGTAAACATCTACATAAACTCCTCGAAACAATGATGTTGATGAAGAAACTGGAAATGACGTAGATGATTTGGAAGATCAGTCTCTTGCAAAAATTGTGATGGATCAGGAAGAGCTAAGTGACCGTTATTAGGTAGTGAAGTACCGATCATTTCTTATTTCTCCACAAGCCTGATAGTTTTGTTTTTCATTTGCGGTCAAGTAATAAGTAATACTTTTATGATGCTTAATTGGTCAATCTTTCCCAACATAATTAGCATATGGCTGTTGCGAAAGATTGTGGATTAACTAGAACACAAAGCAAATAGACAAGAAAAATAACACAAAGGTTTTCTCCAACCAGCAAGGAAAGGTCTCGTTTTGGTTTTGTAGAATGAATGTTAAAAGCAGGATGCTCAGAATTGTATGATTCAATACCTAACAAAATGATCATATTATAGATTGGGATAGCCGAGAGTACCTATTTTAAGATCAGATGATCCACCTCTTTGTTTACCTGTGAAAGGCAACTTAGAAAGGTTAGATACAAGGAGAACAACACATAAAGGAAAATGACACCTGTTCAGTTCTATGGGTTATCTTGGTTGCAATTGCTTGTCTTAATGGAGTAATTTTATTTTTGTAGATGACATAGAGGATGTTAAGTTTTAGAGAACTTAATTTTTTTAGTGTAACAAAATGTTCTTAATAGAGCGGAATGGAGGCCTGCGACTCATTCCATACCAACTAGTTTGTGATCAAGGTAGAGTTAAATTTATGAATACAAAGATATATAGCTGTCCGAGTAATGGTGTGTGAAACAATAGCAAAGCCGTATACCAATTAGTAGTAGTGCTGCAAATGAGTAATCAGAATCTACAGGAAACAAGTGTGTGGAATATCTCCATTATGGGTGTCCGTCGGTTGTGATTCACTGTGATCTAAAGCCTAGTAATGTCTTGCTGGATGAGGATATGGTTGCCCACCTAAGCGACTTTGGCATTTCAAAACTACTTGGTGACGATGAGAGTGATTTATACACTGAAACCTTAGCAACACTGGGTTATATTGCTCCGAGTACATTTCTTTGTTTTGCAAATTATTTGAACATTAATTATTCCTTTCTTTTTTTTTCCCACTTATAAAGCATATTGCATCTTTAAATGAATTATTTGACTATAGAGTATGGACTGGATGGACCAGTGTCAACAAAATGCGATGTCTACAGTTACGGGATCATGTTGCTGGAAACGTTGACTAGGAGATATCCTAATGAGTTTGAGGGAGATCTTAGCTTGAAGCAATGGGTGAGTAATTCACTTCCAGAGGCAGTAATGGACGTGGTAGATGCCAACTTGCTAACATCAACTGGCAATCGCTTACAGAAGGAGCGAGATGTTGTGGCATCAATCATGAAAGTGGCATTAGATTGTTGTGCTAAATCTCCAGCGAGAAGGACTAACATGAAAGATGTTGCAGTGATGCTGCAGAAGATCAAGATTGAACTTCTTGAATGCTAAGCATGTTCTTAGAATCTCTCATCGCTTCAAGTCACTTGTTTGTTGCAAATGTTTGCTAAATTAGTGGAATAATGTAAACATTTCTTTCTTTGCTTTGTTTTAGCACTTGATTTCCTCATAATATTAATGTTGCAAAATGGTGGAACTTGTAAATATAAATTGAATAACAAAAACCAAATTAATCCTCATGAAAATCTCAAGCAGAATTTTTAAAATTGTTAGAGGAATAAACATGAATTCAATGAGCAATTAATACAGTAGATGTTTTACATGGGAAACACTGATGACATATAACATCAAGACAACAAACAGAAAGAGCAATGACAAAAAAAGGTAGCTCGGTGCACGAAGCATCTTGCATTCACGCAACATATAGACAAGTGTCACACCCAAGGATTGTAAGACAGGCGACTTGCCTGACACAAACGTCAGTGACTGATTTCATGACTTGAATATGCTGTGACCTATAGGTCCCTCAATGATAAATGAAGAAGAAAGATAACTAAGTTCCTAAATTTCTCTTCTTTCAATACAGTACAAAGTCAACCTCCATTCTTCAAAGATTTTCCGAATTAACCAATACTTTACACCACAACTCTTTTTGTTTTCACATTCTTACCTCTAAGTTTTGATTTCTTGATTTTCCACATGTTGTTGCTCATTGCCTTGCCATGTACAAAACTTCCTGTATTCTGCAGTAACTCCTGACTTAGTCGTTTTAAGCCTGCCTTCACTCCTTTAGAGTCCAATCCACAGGTGTACAAGGGGATGAGTTACTGTCTAATGTTTCCTCTTATCAAAGACTGATAGGCAAACTCATGTCATGTATGCTACTATAACAAGACCTGATATTATCTCTGTTGTCCAAACCCATAGCCAGTTCATGCAACATCCTAAACACTCACATTGGGAGGCTGTTATTAGGGTAATCTGACACCACAAGGGTTCATTGGGTCAAGGCATTTGGTTGAAAGCTGACCCTTATGCCACTCTTACTTGTTGGTGTGATTCAGATTGGGATGCCTGCCCTAACACTAGACGTTAAGTTACTGGATATGCTATCTATTTTGGTGGATAACTAATCTCTTGGAAGTCCAAGAAAGAACACACTGTGTCCGAAGTACTGTTGAAGATGAATATAGAAGCATGGCTTCAGCAGTTGCAGAGGTAACCTGGCTGGTTGGATTATTTCAGGAACTCAATAAACCCATTACCTTGCCCATTTCAATATTCAGTGATAGAAATTAAGCTATACAATTGGCCAATAATCTTGAGTTTCATGAAAGAACAAAACACATTGAAATAGATTGCCATTTCATCAAGGACAAGATCAAGAATGGCTTAATACAGGCTACATATGTTAACACTCATGATCAAGTTGCTGATCTTCTCACCAAGGGATTGAGTCAAGATCAACATACACACTTGTTAAGCAAGCTTGGTGAGCTTAACATAATGCACCCTGCAGCTTGAGGGGGAGTGTTTCGATCCACAATGCATCAATGCTTGTATATGCAAATGTACAGAGTTACTGTTACATTGATGAAGTAGTTAGTTAGGTGGTTAATTGGTGAGTCAGCTGCATAGTTAGTTGTAGAAGTTGTTAGACAAGTTGTTAGGTTGTTAGTCGGTTATGATGAGCTGGCAATGAGCTGAATAGAAGCTCACTCAGCTCAACAACCTGTCTATAAATAAGAGCAACAACAACAATGAAATGACTAATGGATCAATAAAGTTGAATTTCTCTTTCACATTTTCTCCATTGATAATGAATGATCTAGCTGTCACCTGTTGGAGACGTAAATAAAGTGTGTTGTATACAACACATAAAGCTTTTATTTGAGTTGGTTGCTTTCAAGATATGGTGGTTGTTGATGTCAAGATATTGTATAAATGTCAAGATATGGCAGTATTTTTCAGATTGTGTCAGTCAATTACTGTTGGTAGAAGCATGATCTTAGGGATATGCTCTTGACATTTTATGTCTAGCTTTGTGCATATATTATTGATGTAATCTATCATTTTAAGTTTGAAGTGAAATACACTTGCATCATTAACATGGTATGAAAGCTCTCTTAATTGTAGCAATTTCTATTTTTTTTCTTTTCTCTTTTCCATCCATCTCACTCATTCATTCTAGTTTTACCCATCACTCCTATAATTTTCAGCAACCAGAAAATTTTCCAGCAAAAGCAGATCTACATCGGCTGCTTCTTCTTTTTCCTGCAAGGTTCTTGTTCAGTACAGATCTGAAAAAAAGTTTCTACCAGATCTACCGTCATCAAGAGGAGCCTTCATCTTTTCCTTCCTCTGTTTCGATTTCTTTTAACCAATCTTTTTCTTGGTATTTCATTTTGCTGTCAAAGTCATAATGGCAGAGAACGGCGAATCTCTAGTAACCAATGTCACATAGAAAATTGAATCAAGTGATTCAAATCAATGTTTTCCTCCATTTCAAGTTCTCCTGTTATTACTACCATGAAATTAGAAGGTAGTAATAATTACACACCATGGTCTTCATCTGTTTAGATGTGGTTTCTGGGACAAGGATATGAGGACCATTTAGTTAAAAGTACTAGTGATATTGTTGCGAGTGAAAGTACTAAGTGGACTCTAATTGATGCTCAATTATGCAATCTCGTATGGAACTCTTTGGATCCTAAATTACTCAATCTATTTCAATATTGTAAAACTTGCTATAAAGTTTGGGCTAAAGCTAAGACTTTGTATACAAATGACATACAACACATATACAAGGTTGTATCAGACTTGGTCCAACTTCAGCAGAATAATCAAGATATGGCGAGTTATTTAGGACAGATAGAAACCATGAAAGATCAATTTGACCCTCTCATGCCACTTTTGAAAGTGTCACCACACAGGAGCAACAAAGAGATAATTCTTTATGGTTCTAGCGCTGAAGGGACTTCGATCTAATTTGAGTCCTATATGGGATCAAATTTTGGCAAGTTCATTAATTCCTTCCTTAATCGATGTTTCAGCTCAATTATTGCATATTGGTTTAGAAACAAATGATACCAATAATGTGGAGACATCTGTATTAGCTGTGAAAAATACAAATCCACAGAATCATAATGTCCAGGAAAGGGGAACATTAAAACCTCTAGACCCTTTTGCAACTATTGCAACAAACTAGGACATACTCGACAAACTTGTTGGAAATTGCATGGTCGAACACCACATACTAACAATTCTAGTACAACTCACGTGGTTCAGACCGTAAAGACACAGATGGTCAACTTTCCAATTCTATTAATTTGTCTGGAGTAGATTATAGTGATTACTTGCAGTATAAAGCGGCTACACGACAATCACCTTTATCTGGCACCCCAAAAACTGATTTCTTTTCTTGTCTTACCAGATCTTCACCCACCTACCAATGGATATTAGATTCTGATGCATCTGGCCATACCTCTGGTAATCAGAAGCTTTTCTCAAATGTTATTCATTCCACAACCCCCACCACAGTTACCCTTGCTAATGGATCCTGGATTGCAATAAAAGGAATAGGGGACATGAAAATTCTTCCCTCTATTTCCTTAAACTAAGTTTTATTTGCTCTTGAATGTTCATTTAATTTCATTTTTGTTAGCAAATTAACAAAACACCTAAACTGTAGTTTCATTTTTTTGGCTAAATATGTTGTTATATAGGATCGGAGAACGGGGAAGACGATTGGAACAACATACCAGTTGCATTCACTTCTGATGCCTCAACTGATCTTCTCCACAACCGTTTTGGTCACCCGAGTCTAGCAAAACTTCAAAAATTAATTCCTAGTCTTTCCACTTTATCTTCATTTGAATGCGAGTCTTGTCAACTTGGAAAATATAGTCGCATTTCATTTCTCAAAAGAGTCAATAAAAGGGCCACATATATGTTTGACATTATTCACTCAGATGTATGGGGTCCTAGTCGTGTTGTTTCAAGTTTAGGATTTCAGTATTTCATTACCTTTATTGATGATTTTTCTCATTGCACGTGGGTATTTTTAATGAAAAATTGTTCTGAAGTATTCTCTATTTTTCGAAAATTCTATGCTAAAATAAACTATTAATTTTGTGTTTCAATTAAGGTATTACGCAGCGATAATGGAAAGGAGTACGTACCTTCACCCTTTACCAGTTTCATGTCATCTAAGGGAATCACTCATCAAACTTCTTGTGCATATACTCCTCCACAAAATGGAGTTGCCGAATGTAAAAATAGACATCTCATTGAGATAGCTTGAACTTTACTCTTACACCATTATGTTCCTCTTTGTTTTGGGGGGGATGCTATCCTCACTGCTTGTTATTTGATAAATAGAATGCCTTCTAAGGTGTTGCAACAACAAATTCCTTACTTAGTTCTCTTTCCTGGTCACTTGCTGCACTCATACCTTTATCAGTTGCAGTGACCCTACCAATCGTCATACGCAAAGGTGTACGCACTACTCTAAATCAACAACCAGAGAGATATAACTATTTAAGTTATCATTGGTAGTCCCCATTATATTATATCTTTGTATCTACCGTATCTAATGTACCTATACCAAAGAATGTTAGTGATGCATTATAACATCCAGGGTGGAAAGACCAATAACACCTGGGAGTTGGTCCAGTTATCGAAGGGGAAATCTACTATTGGAAGTTGATGGATCTATACAGTAAAGGTGGGTTCAGATGGAACAGTTGATCGGCTGAAAGATCGCCTTGTTGCCAATGGATACACCAAAATTTAGGTTTTGACTATGGTGACACGTTCTCTCTAGTTACCAAAATTGTATCTGTCCGACTTCTTATATCCTTGGCACCAATGCATCATTGTCCGCTTCATCAACTAGACATTAAGAATGCCTTTTTGCATGGGAAACTTGCTGAGGAAGTTTATATGGAGCAACCTCCCAGATTCGTTGCTCAGAGGGAGTCAGACTTAGTTTTCTGTCTCAAACGCTCTTTGTATGGACTCAAATAATCTCCGAGAGAAAGGTTTGGCTGATTTAGTTCTGCTGTCCAATAGTTCGGGATGTCTCAAAGTAAAGTAGATCACTCAGTTTTCTATCGACAAAATGGTCCAGTAAAGAACATTTGTTTGGTCGTTTATGTTGACGACATTGTCATAACTAGAAATGATCCAGACGTAATATCTCAGGTAAGGCAACATTTGTTGAGTCACTTTCAAACCAAAGATTTGGGGAAGTTAAAGTATTTTTTGGGAATTGAGGTAGCACAATCCAAAACAAGTATTTCCATCTCACGAAGAAAATATTCTTTATACATATTAGAGGAGTCATGCATGTTAAATTGCAAACCAATTGACTCTATTATGGATACAAATATAAAACTCATCCCTGGATAGGGGGAGCCAGTGAAAGATCCTGGTAGATATAGAAGACTGGTCAGTATATTTGGACTATCTTACCATTACATGCCCGGATATTTCATTTGGAGTAAGTGTGGTTAGTTAGTTTCTCCAAGCTCCATGTAATGATCATTGGGATGCAGTGATTCACATCCTCAGATACATCAAAAAAGCTCTAGGACAAGGATTGTTATATGAAGACAAAGGTCACACAAACATTGTTCAATGTTCTCATGCGGATTGGGCAGGTTCTCCATCTGATAGACGCTCTACTTCTGGGTATTGCATCATGATTGGAGGCAATTTAATTTACTGAAAAAGTAAGAAGCAAGATGTTGTTGCCAGATCTAGTGCAGAAGCTGAATATCGAGCTATAGCCTTTACTACATGCGAGCTTATTTGGCTGAAACAACTTCTCCAAGAGTTAAAATGTGTTGAATTCAATAAAGTGAACCTTATATGTGATAATCTGACTGCGCTACATATTGCCTCAAATTCAGTTTTTTCATGAAAGAACAAAACATATAGAGGTGGATTGTCATTTTATTAGGCAGAAGATTGAGTCCGGATGCATTACCACTAGCTTCGTCGGTTCAAATGACCAATTGGCAGATATTCTTACATGAGATATTGTACCAAAACAATGTCATCCCTGATTGGGTATTAACTTGGCCACGAGGAATATGGACAAGCTTGAAGAATTTTGTGACTCATATTTAATGAGAGGATCAAGCATATTGACATAGATTGTCATTTTGTCGAGGAGAAAATCAAATAACAACTGATTCAGCCTTAATATATGCACACTACTCATTCCAAACTGTGGATTTGCTCACAATAGGCTGTGGAACTACTAGATGTCTACCAATCTCCAGCTTGTGGGAGAGTATGCTAATCCATTTTTGCTTCGCGGTCTTTTATCTTTTCGTTTTTTGCTTTCAAGGGAATTTTCGGTCATTTCTTTTAACTTAACGAGCTAAAGGAAAAAAATAAATAAATACCACCCCAAAATAATTCATGAGCAAATGACCTCTTGGAGGTGGCATAACTAGTTGTTCCAACCATGATTTTAACGCTTTAGTGCTCGAGTATATGCCACATGGAAATATTGAGAAGTATTTGTATTCGCTCAACTACTTCCTCGACATCAAGCAGAGACTAAGCATAATGATAGATGTGGCATGTGCTTTGGAATATCTTCACCATGTGATACCAAACGGTATCTACAAGAGCACAAAATAGTCCACAAACTCACAAAAACAGTCCAAACATACAAGAAACCAAGCGGAAACAACAAACACAAACTTGAAAGATAAAGAAGATACATAACTTGACACAAAGAGAATACGAAATGTAGAAACTAAAGAGTGTATCAAACTATAAAACCTCTACAAATTACATTAACAAGCACCAAGTTCTTACGCAAACACAAGAGGGACTCACTTCACTCAAGCACTCACGTTTCTAGCCGTTTCACAACACAAGTGGAGCCTTTCACTTGTGATGTTCAAAGTTGGAGGTCTACTCTCTTCTTGAGAGGAAAATGGTGTTTCAATGTTACAATCTTCATTCAAAAAATAATATAATCAAGCAAATAAGACTAAGGGGTTCTATTTATAGTCTATTACAAAAGAAATGGGAAGTGACACCTTTACCCTAAATGAAGGGGCTGGGTTTGGAGTGTATAAATGGGCCTGCCTTATAGTGTTTTTATGACACTCAAGGCATGTCTTCACACTTTAATACATACGCTCCCTTAGAAAAAAATAAGACATGCTCAAACACATCCATCTTCATGAATGTGCCTTGAAGACATTGTAGTTCCCGAGCTTGGCTCCTAGGGAATTGTCTTGAGCTCTCAATACCCGTTTGCCACTCTTTTGCAAAGGTCTTCCCACTCTTTCCTCTTCTTGGATATGGTTCGAGTATGGCTGCTTGTGCTTGAAACCTCTTTGCACTCGTATCACTTGTAGTCCTTGTTTTCTTTACGCTTGTATCATCCTCTCCATCTTGAAAGAAATTTGTCCTCAAATTTACACCTTGCAAAACAAAAGAGAGGGACCCAAGCACACAATCCTCATGGTATGAGGGTTAGCATTAGTGTCACAAATTATTTAATCATGCCAAGGGGGTGCACTTTTGGAATACATCCAACAATCCTTTGTTATGATCATGAAACACTTACTACAAGCATCATAAAGGACTTGGCAAAGATAGACATCAAGGGAAGAGGAGTGCAACCCAAGACCATCACATATATCAATAAGTCATGGTTGTTCACATTTGAAAAACATCTATAGGTCCTTTGTGTGTGACATGAAAAGATTAGCATGAATGGCAAAATGGATATGGTTTTGGCAAATACCAAGAGATAAGGAAACCACAATGGTCTTGATGGCCTTACTACACCCAAAAAGTAAGACCAACTTTGGCTTAGGAACCATAAGATACATTGGTTTCATTACCTCCACAAAGAACCTCATCAAATATGGCCCCACTATTGATCCTAAGGTCCACCTTACCCACATATCATTATCATTCAAACAAGGAAACCAGACACCAAACTTACTACCTCTACACAATACACATTAAAAATTAACATGGTTATCGTCATAGGTAAAGAGGTAGTATAAGAAGGAATCAAGTCTGAATACTTTATGCCGAGGGGGTACACATTTAAAATACAGCCTGAAATCCTTTGATTTGACAATAAAACATTTAGTATGAGCATTAAAAGGATAGGGATAAGGCAAACATAATAGGGGAATGAGCACAAACTTACACAATTTCTTTCCCATCCCACTAATGGACCGGGATCAAATAGATGAAGTAGCTAAGTGCATTAGCCGAGGTTACTCATTAATTTTAATAGAGAATAAACCCTACAATCACCCAAGGCATTACTCATAACTTTGACATACAGATGGTAATTATGAACAAGAATAATATCATGGCTTTCATCACACAAGTTCAAAGGACCCTATTCATTATCCAGATCAACATTACAAGCATCAATACTAACTTGAAAATTTTTAATCATACCATTTACATGTTCAAGTAGTGAGCTATTCTTAGGATCACATTAATCATTATACACACCCAAAATACTACCAAGGATGGATGATTGTACTTCTATAGTATCTATACCCAAAACCACATCAACTTGGCTACTAATATCCATATCACAACTTTTTAAACCTAAGGGAGTGTAAAGTGTACCAATTTTACCTTGGTTTTTACCAGGGCAACCCACTTGCATTGAATTCTCGGCCAAGAATGCAATTGTTTGGGATGGATTTCTTTTGGATTCTCCTTTGGGAACATATCATCTTGTACCTGCACATAAGAAGAACCAATGCCAGGCAAAATGCGAGGACTTGGGTTAGTCAGCAACAAGGGTTCTTTGTGGATAAAATCCACAATCAAGAATTTTTTTACCCTTTCAACTACACTACCCATGGATTCCCTTTCGCTTTCCCTCTTTTCTTTACATTCTTCTTGTACCTCAGCATCAAATTTCTCTCTGTCTTGAGGCTTGGCCTCATTCTCCTCGGATTCTAGCTCTCCCTCTTTTTCTACTTGGACGGGGTATTTCCAGGTTAGTGTAGCTTACGAAGGAGACATTGGATTTAGTAGATCTTAGGGTCTTTGAATTGGAGGATTTTGGAGTGGAGGATTTGGGTTTAGGGATGGAATTTTGGTTCCAAGTCCTCCTTGTGGAACTTGGTAGAGTGAGGAACGACTATGTCCATCTTGTTCCCGGCTTTGGGAGTAAAGATTGACTTGGTTTGTCGCACTTGGTGGGTACAATCTTTGGTGCAAGGTCTTGGGATTAATAGTAGGTGAGATTTTTTGAGGGGTATGAAGTTGAGAACTCCTTTGGCTTTCCAGCCTCTCCAACCTTTCACTCGTTGAGGCCACATCCGAACCCAGCTTCTCAACTTTTTCCTTAATACTAGCCACACCTCGAGAAAAGGTTTCAAGTCTAGCTAAGAGGACATTCATAACATTATTGTCCACGGTTGGAGCATTGGAATTTTTGGGTTCCATCTGCAATTGTACCTACAAAACAAGCAAACGTTAGTTCAAAATACGCTTACAGATTCTTTACACTCGGCTTCCTCACTTGGTTCTTCAACTATTGTAAGCCGGCTATCAACTTGTGAGAACTTGGAATGAGTCTACTCTTGAGTTAGAATGGATTTCGGTTTTGAAAAATCAAGGAAGTTTCGTGCGCACTTGAACCAAGAACAACTACGAATTGTAAATGAGCAAAGCACTACAGAGAATGTTGACAACGAATACGTACTCAAAAACTAGTTCACAACTTAATAGGTTGTTACTTAGTTGCCAACTAGTGTAGGAGTTAATTTAAAGAAAACTAGTAAAGACAAGGAAAGAAACCTAGAATGTCCTATGTCTTTAGTTTTGTTGTTGATGTGGCCTACAATTTTAATTTTTGGTCGTTTGGTGTTGTTGATTTGTTGATGTTTGATGTTTGATGTTTTCCAACTTGAATGAATTGTTTTATTTGTTTAATAGAATGATTCAATTTTGTTTGTTTGGCGGAATCTAAATAGTATGGTCCTTTCTGATTGAACAATATAAGAGTTAAAATTTGTGCTACGACTTGAGAAGAGTTCGTTAGTTCTTCAATGTGTATTGATTGCGATGTAAAAATTGATCCTGATGGAATCATTCTTTTCAGCTTGAGATATTAATTGCATTTAATCCCCTTCAAATTTATGTTACAAATGTCTTGCTTAAGGGGGGATGATGTGTAGTAGAATGTTGGAACTGTATTTCCACTCTAATAGTAGTATGTGTTAAAGTATTGTTGTAATGACCTATTGGTAGTGAAATTAGACCTAGAAGTTGGTGATGTGAAGTCACAAAGTTAGAAGTCAGAGCGAGGGTGACTTTTGGGGAAATGAATATTTTTGATGAATAACCGATGTTCGAGAATGATTTACCCCCTTATGATGATAGACTAATGTGGTAACTAGTAGCATGTGTGGATGGTATGGTAGTCCGTGGAGGAAGTGTTTGACTCTGATTCTATTTATACAGAGTAAGATATGTATTCTTAGTTCATTGGATATTGCATATTAAATTTCTGTCTCATATAATCTTGTCATCAAGGTGTTTTTGGAAAAAATAAAGTCTAGTGAAGCCATGTGGGGCTCTTTTGATTCACTAGCATAGTTGACTTGTCATTCATCTCATTTTCTTGTTCAAAATACAAAATCAAAGTCTAGTGAAGCCGTGTGAGGCCAATTTCGATACACTAGCAACTTGTTGTCCAACTTGTTGTTCTTGTGTTGGTTTAATATATATATATATATAGCTGAATCTGTTTGCATGAGATTGAGTTGGTAAAGAGGTGATTCGTCCTTGTGTGTTAGTTTAGTAGAAGACAGAGAAGGAGTTGTTAGCTAGGGTGATTTGTCGGTTGCTTGATGTGTGAAAATGGCTATATTAGCAAGTAAGTTGTAAGTATAGACTCATGATTGTTTGTGGAATTTGAAGGTAGTCTAAATGTATGTTTGGGTAAGTAAGTATGAGGTGAGTTATCCGTATAAGTAGAAAAGATTGTATGGGGTTATAATATAAGATTAAGGTTGATCATGTCTATTATGTAACTTTACCCTTTGACCTTATTTTCGTTGGTAATTGTAAACTAGTATTACTTACGAGAAGGTATGTAGTGATTTTTGAGAGGTTTGTATACTATGTCCCAAATTTAATGGACTAGCATATTATGTTGCATTTTTCAGTAGTTAATGTAGAATATGGTGGTAAAAATAGTAGCATGAGATTAATGATGTATGTTTTGTGGGAATAAAATTAGTAGGCTTGATGTGTTAAAATAGTACATGCTAATGAGTTATGATAAGGAAGACCGTAAGGTCAAGATCAATTATTTCTTGTTTGGAAGTTCTAGTGTACTAGTGTTTCTTGATGTCTATTTCATGGTATCCAAGTGAGAACCATGCGTAAGGTTGTGTTGTAAAATCATGCTTAGCACTAGACATTATGTTTTGAACATTTGATGTCGATGAAGGTGGATATTATGATTTCTTGGTTAATGATACTAGTTTTATGGAAGTAATCTAATAGGCTTGAACGGTTTATGCAAGAGCTTAAGTTTATTTGATTCGTAGTGAAGTATGAAGTTGCATATATAACGTAGAAGTATGCCCAAGGTGATCTGAGGTTGTGGTATTTTCTAAGAATATTACAAGTTTTGTGTGACGAGTGGTACCGTTGAGTTGCTAGGTGGAGAAACACTAGTTAGATGGTATATGGTGTTCTAAATAGCCAAGTTAAGGAGGTTTGATTGATAGTGGTGAGCCTTTTTGTATGATCTTGATTCTCATAGTAGAGAGATGTAAGTTTGGAGTCGCAATATTGGTGGGCTATATCGGAAGTAGTATGATTCATTGAAGGCTTGGTGATATCCATGTTGAGAGCTAGATTCTAAGTTTGAGTTTTTGAAGGTTGAACTAACAGAAATAAGATTTAAAGTACTAGAGGGTGTGCACTCCAACTATGGGGATACCCATGAAGACCCAAAGTTTGTAAGTGTGCAAGTATTATATGATGACTACTGGGTCTATAGAATGATAAAGTGTATCTCAGAAGGTTGTATTAACAGTGGGTTTTCCACTTTCAGCTGTAGTCATTCGGGTTAAGTGTCATTATATGCGTGTATAGTTATTTTCCAGACTCCAGACTGCAGTGAGTGTACTTCAGTTTAGAGTCTAGTAAGGGATCTCCCAAATGTAATATGATGGCTTGAAGCTAAGGGGGAGATTATAGAGCGAATAACCAAGTCAGGCTTTCAGATTCTAGTAGTGATGTCAGTATGACATAGAACAACAGAAGGGAAGAGTGAGGCTCAACCCATTCCGATGTCAATATTTTTTAGTTATCCTAATACCTACTCATACCTCATGTTTCAGTTCCATGATCATAGTTCATGTTCATGTATATGATAGAAAATCACGTGCTCTTCTAGATTCTTAATTGAGGAACTTTAGTTCATTCAGCCGTCGGAATCACATTCGGTATGTTATAAACTTTAAATTGAGGTCATGCAGCTCATGACTCATGTATTCACACTTTATAGTGTGCTCAGTTCCCATAAATTCATGCTATACTCTTTACGATAGGTGGAATATAGTTCATAGCCATGTATGCCCCAATTCAGATTTATTTTTCTTTGATAAATCCCGGATGTTGATTTACTATTCCTTAAGTGTCAATTTTCATATAACATCTTTCCATGCTTCAAGAACTTATGTTCTAATGTTTAGTGACTCCTCTTTATGTTATGGTAGTGATGATGAGTAAATCTTTCTAGTTGGTGGACGATCATAGAATGCTTATTTTAGATAAGGCCATAAGTGCGAAGTAAGGTTGGGGCCAAGTCTTTGATGCATGTGATGGTTAGCTGAAAGGGGTGTGTGTGTGTATATTCTTGGGGTAGAGTGTGGGAGCTATATCGATAGATGGTCAGTAGAATATGTGAAGTGTGTCTTTATGAGTGTTTACTTTGAAGTTCATATGTGGTTATAGAGATAGGCTTGAATGACATGTTGGAATTTTTGTTAAGGTACGCTATATGCGCTAGCGACTTCGTAGTAATAGTTCAGAGTTAGCCATTGAAGTGGTAAGGCATAATAGGCTTAGGGTGTGATCTTTTCAAATATATAGAAGGTGAAATCTTATGGTTTAAGCTTATATCATGGAGTGGCATGTAGTATTTTGCGAGTTGGAGTTAGGCCTGATCACGGTGAAGAGGATTTAAGTTACTATAGACATTTGTAGAAAGATTTATAAATGTAAATACGAGAAAAAATAGGTTGGATTGAATGAATGTGGTATCTACGGGTAATAGTACAGTTAAGGGAGTATTTGAGGAGTATGCTAATCTTTAAAGTAAGAAGCCGCATTGACTATGGAAATTCTATCCTAATTTATGAGTTATATGTTTATATTCCAGACTGCAGAGTAGTGTAAATGTTGTGATTTCCATCAGTTGGATGTCTTATGTAATCCATACCAAAGATTCGTGGCTTCCTATTACTGCTAGAACTTCTTTAGAGAGAGTGTTGAAAAGATACTCAAGTTGAGTATAAGTGTCTGGTATAATTCAGTCTGTAATTCAGTTTAGCAGTCGTGCAGACAAGTTACTATGGTTTCTCCACCTTTTCACCCAGTCCTACTATCCAAAGTCTCATGCGTATGGACATTCCTAAGAAATAATCTATTCCATCAATATAAATTTTGAGTTCAGTTCATTCCAAGCATCATGTTTCAGATTCAGCTATCTATTCATGACTCGGTGCATAAGAGTTCAACGTATAATCACAAATTTTTTCAAGTATGTCAGCTCAGATAGTGTAATACCATTGTACGATCTAAGTCTTGATGTCTTATGATTTGTACTTGCATAAGTTATCACTTCCTAATTTAAATATGTATGATTGGATCATGAATATTTCAAGGGAATCCTAAATTTTCAGCACGAATCAGCTTCTTGAAGCAAGAAAAGTCAAGTCAGCTCAGAATTCAGTTTCATTATAGAAGTTTAAATATTTCAGATCAGTTATGTCCTTTCTTAGAAAGTCACATCATGTCCGTGTTATTCCATACCTTGAAGCTTCAACAAGTTCCTACCCATCATTCGGGGACGAATGGTCCCAAGGGGGAGATAATGTTACACCCCGCATTTCGGACGAGAACGAAAATCGTCATTTCCTTCACGTAAAGGTTCCAAAAGACATAAATCCAATGCATTTTTAGTGTGTTAATAAATTATGTTGTGTGGAAACCTATTTGAGCATGAATTGAGATCATAGAGGTCCCCAAGCTCAAGAACAAGTTAAAAGTTTTCCTATCGTTCGAATTTTAGTAGGGTTGAAACTTAGGTCAAATTCAATAGATCATTACTATTTTTATATATTGAATTAGAGTTCCTACTATATATCAAATGAAAGGTATTCGAATTATCTTTCCAACGATAACAATTTCGCAGAAATACGACACCCGAGGAAGAAGTTATGACTTTCCAAAGTGGACTGTGTCGTGCAGCATAAGGTGTGCGACGCACACCCTAACTTATGCCATAAGGTGTACGACGCACAACATAATGTGTGTGATAAAGAGTGCGCCACTCAACCTATATTATGCGATAAGGTGTGCGCCGAATATATTATTACTCAAGTAACTTAAACACTATTTTTGGGGCAAAATGGTCCCTTTCCCACCCTTATTTAGCCATAAACACGAAATTCAGTTCCCAAATACCCCAAAATAAACCTTCAGTCATCAAATTTGCTCAAGAACTCTCCTTAGCATTTCAAAATAAAAACCCAAGCAACTCAAGATTCAACCGTGGGATTTTGAAACTAATTGCAAATTTGGAATCCCTAGAACATAGGCTTCAAGAAGCACCTATCATCTTCGCATATAGAGGTACGTGGGGTTATCTCAAAAATCTCATGGGCTTAAAAATTCATGTTTTAAAAATGGGGGTTTTGAAATTATGAATATAATCCCATTTTAAATGTTTTAGGATATTGATTTGGTATTTAGGCCTATTCCTGAAATGGTTTTCTATATGACATATGTATATGCATGTATTCCGAAAAGATGTTCACTTGAGAGCATAGATTATATAAAATCCCTTTCTTTATATGATCTCATCTTAAATTCTCATATGATGTGAAATGTTTGAAATCATCTTGACAAGCGTGACATGAAATATTTTGGAAATGGTCATGGTTTTGACTTGCAATGAGAGGGTTGTTATGTTAAAATATGATGAATATAATGGTTGTATGAAAGAATGATGTGATATTGATTGCTTGCAAGTCGGGTATGAAGATACTCTACAGAATAAGATATGAGATTGAATTAAATGGAGTTTGATGCATTGATTTTACATGAGATAGGTGGATGTCTGAAGAAGACATTTGAGTGTAAGGGCTCATCGCTGGAAACCGTGTTTGCTGACAGGGGGATTTGGTACCAGGCTAAGTGATCTTGTGTACTTGACTTTATGTCATTCCCAAATTGGGACTATGGTTAGGAGCCCAGGCTAAGTGATCTTGGGCAGTACTATACTTTATTGGCTCGAGACACCCTGCTGTGTGATCTTGTGTGTCTTCCCCTCACTTATACTCTAATCTCGGCGGCAACCGATATTTCACAGTTGGTGTGCATGTTATGTGTAGGGTATTCCACCTAGCTCAGCTGCATTACATTGTTGTTGAAAACTATTACATTATGCCCATGTGTTTTCAAATGATATGATATGAAACTGCTTTATAATGGCTCTCACTTATATTTGGAAAAAATATTATATTTTGTTTTAAATTTCTCTGCGTACCAGTACTTTTGTATTGACCCCCTCCCCCCCAGGTTTGGAGGCACAGTTTAGGGGTCCAAATAACCAATAGATCTCTTCCGACAGATTTACAGAATCAAGTGGTTAGCCTTCTATATTTTGGAAGGCCTGAAATCTATCAGTTCAATTATCATTTAGTAGTTTTGGGTCAACTGGGGGCCTTGTCCCAGTTTTCAGACAGTAATTTGTTTCAGTCATGTATTAGAGATTTCGTAGATGTTTGTTCAAATGTCGATAGATGTTATGGGACATTATTTCCCCTTTGTTGATTTCATTTGATTTATGACCATGTTTTCCATAATGTTGTGTATCTTCCGCATATCTTATTATCATATGAATTATGTGCATGATTACCATATAGATAGGGGTGTTTCGGGCCTTCATGGTTCGGAATGCTCGTCACGGCAGGGCCTTGTTCGGGTTGTGACACTTTCATAACAAGAGAAAGAATTTCATACTATGAACTTCTCCAAGCAACTGATGCGTTTAGCGAAAGTAATCGGATTGGTTCCGGAAGGTTTGGCTCTGTTTACAAAGGTGTTCTCAGAAGTGGAACTTCAATTGTAGTTAAAGTGTTCAATCTGCAACTAGATTCGGAATTCAAGAGCTTCGATACAGAATGTGAAGTTCTGCACAACCTTTGCCATAGGATAATCTCGTAAGAGTTATAACTAGTTGTTCCAACCATGATTTTAAGGCTTTAGTGCTCGAGTATATGCCACATGGAAGTATCGAGAAGTATTTGTATTCGCTCAACTACTTCCTCGACATCAAGCAGAGACTAAGCATAATGATAGATGTGGCATGTGCTTTGGAATATCTTCAACTGTGATAACAAACGGTATCTACAAGAGCACAAAATCGTCCATAAACTCACAAAAACAGTCCACACATACAAGACACCAAGCGGAAACAACAAACACAAACATGAAAGATAAAGAAGATACATAACTTGACACAAAGAGAATACGAAATGTAGAAACTAAAGAGTGTATCAAACTATAAAACCTCTGCAAATCACATTAACAAGAACCAAGTTCATACACAAACACAAAAGGGACTCGCTTTACTCAAGCACTCACGTTTCTAGCCGTTTCACAACACAAGTGGAACCTTTCACTTGTGATGTTCAAAGTTTGTGGTCTACTCTCTTCTTGAGAGGAAAATGGTGTTTCAATGTCACAATATTCATTCAAAAAATAAGATAACTAAGCAAATAAGACTAAGGGGTTCTACTTATAGTCTATTACAATAAAAATAGGAAATGACACCTTTACCCTAAATGAAGGGGCTGGGTTTGGAGTGTATAAATGGGCCTGCCTTGTAGTGTTTTTATGATACTCAAGGCATGTCTTCACACTTTAATACATACGATCCCTTGGAAAAAATTAAGACATGCTCAAACACATCCATCTTCATGAATGTGCCTTGAAGACATTGTAGTTCTCGAGCTTGGCTCCTAGGGAATTGTCTTGAGCTCTCAATACCCGTTTGCCACTCTTTTGCAAAGGTCTTCACACTCTTTCCTCTCCTTGGTTATGGTTCGAGTATGGCTGCTTGTGCTTGAACCCTCTTTGCACTCGTATCACTTGTAGTCCTTATTCTCTTTACGCTTGTATCATCCTCTCCATCTTGAAAGAAATTTGTCCTCAAATTTACACCTTGCAAAACAAAAGAGAGGGACCCAAGCACACAATCCTCATGGTATGAGGGTTAGCATTAGTGTCACAAATTATTTAATCACGCCAAGGGGGTGCACTTTTGGAATACATCCAACAATCCTTTGTTATGATCATGAAACACTTGCTACAAGCATCACAAAGGACTTGGAAAAGATAGACATCAAGGGAAGAGGAGTGCAATCCGAGACCATCACATATATCAATAAGTCAAGGTTGTTCACATTTGAAAAACATCCATAGGTCCTTTGTGTGTGACATGAAAAGATTAGCATGAATGTCAAAAAGGATATGGTTTTGGCAAATACAAAGAGATAAGGAAACCACAATGATCTTGATTGCCTTACTACACCCAAAAAGTAAGACTAACTTTGGCTTAGGAACCATAAGATACATTGGTTTCATTACCTCCACAAGGAACCTCATCAAATATGGCGCCACTATTGATCCTATGGTCCACCTTACCCACATATCATTATCATTAAAACAAGGAAACGAGACACCAAACTTACCACCTCTACTCAATACACGTTAAAAATTAACATGGTTATCATCATAGGTAAAGAGGTAGTATAAGAAGGAATCAAGTCTGACGACTTTATGCCGAGGGGGTACACATCTAAAATACAACCTGCAATCCTTTGATTTGACAATAAAACATTTAGTATGAGCATTAAAATGATAGGGATAAGGCAAACATAATAGGGGAATGAGCACAAACTTAGACAATTTCTTTCCCATCCCACTAAAGGACCGGGATCAAATAGATGAAGTAGCCAAGTGCATAAGCCGAGGTTACTCATTCCTTTTAATAGAGAATCAAACCCACAATTACCCAAGGCATTACTCATTACTTTGACATACAGATGGTAATTATGAACAAGAATAATATCATGGCTTTCATCACACAAGTTCAAAGGACCCTATTCATTATCTAGATCAACATTACAAGCATCAATACTAACTTGAAAATTTTTAATCATACCATTTACATGTTCAAGTAGTGAGCTATTCTTAGGATCACATTAATCATTATACACACCCAAAATACTACCAAGGATGGATGCTTGTACTTCTATAGTATCTATACCCAAAACCACATCAACTTGGCTACTAATATCCATATCACAACTTTTTAAACCTAAGGGAGTGTAAAGTGTACCAATTTTACCTTGGTTTTTACCAGGGCAACCCACTTGCATTGAATTCTCGTCCAAGAATGCAATTGTTTGGGATGGATTTCTTTTGGATTCTCCTTTGGGAACATATCATCTTGTACCTGCACATAAGAAGAACCAATGCCAGGCAAAATGCGAGGACTTGGGTTAGTCAGCAACAAGGGTTCTTTGTGGATAAAATCCACAATCAGGAATTTTTTTACCCTTTCAACTACACTACCCATGGATTCCCTTTCGCTTTCCCTCTTTTCTTTACATTCTTCTTGTACCTCAGCATCAAATTTCTCTCCATCTTGAGGCTTGGCCTCATTCTCCTCGGAGTCTAACTCTCCCTCTTTTTCTACTTGGACGGAGTATTTCCAGGTTAGTATAGCTTAGGATGGAGACATTGGATTTAGTAGAGTGTAGGGTCTTTGAATTGGAGGATTTTGGAGTGGAGGATTCGGGTTTAGGGATGGAATTTTGGTTCCAAGTCCTCCTTGTGGAACTTGGTAGAGTGAGGAACAACTATGTCCATCTTGTTCCCGGGTTTGGGAGTAAAGATTGACTTGGTTTGTCGCACTTGGTGGGTACAATCTTTGGTGCAAGGTCTTGGTAGTAATAGTAGGTGAGATTTTTCGAGAGGTATGAGGTTGAGAACTCCTTTGGCTTTCCATCCTCTCCAACCTTTCACTCGTTGAGGCCTCATCCGAACCCAACTTCTCAACATTTTCCTCAATACTAGCTACACCTCAAGAAAATGTTTCGAGTCTAGCTAAGAGGACATTCATAACATTATTGTCCACGGTTGGAGCATTGGAATTTTTGGGTTCCATCTACAATTGTACCTACAAAACAAGCAAACGTTAGTTCAAAATACGCTCACAGATTCTTTACACTCGGCTTCCTCACTTGGTTCTTCAACTGTTGTAAGCCGGCTATCAACTTGTGAGAACTTGAAATGAGTCTACTGTTGAGTTAGAATGCATTTCGGTTTTGAAAAATCAAGGAAGTTTCGTGCGCACTTGAACCAAGAACAACTTCGAATTGTAAATGAGCAAAGCACCACAAAGAACGTTGACACGAATACGTACTCGAAAACTAGTTCACAACTTAATAGGTTGTTACTTAGTTGCCAACTAGTGTAGGAGTTAATAGAAACAAAACTAGTAAAGACAAGGAAAGAGACCTGGAATGTCCTATGACTTCAGTTTTGTTGTTGATGTGGCCTACAATTTTAATTTTTGGCCGTTTGGTGTTGTTCATTTGTTGATGTTTGATGTTTGATGTTTTCCAACTTGAATGATTCAAGACAAACAAAAGACTTAACCTCTCTCTTCCCCTTTTCAAATCAAACACACCTTTTGTTGAACATTCACCTCAAGAACATTATGAACAACAATAAGAACACTTATGAACAACAACAATATTCAAGCCGTCCAACCCTTCAACAACACTAAAAAAAGGCTCAAATATTGGATGTTAGACTCAAGCGTTCTAGGGAAACAACAAGCTAACACATGAAACTACTTAGGACAAGAAAAATAACACCTAAATCTATGCTTCAAATTTCGGCCAAGACACACAAACAAGACACAATTTCTCTGCCAAGGTACAAAAACGGGAACAACTCTTTTTTTGTGAGATTTTTTATTTTGGACGCTTCTTATAGTGTTAGGAAACAAAGATCTAACACTATAACACACAAAACATAAAATTCAAGACCAAAATTTCGGCCAAGAACCAAAAAAAATGGGACAGCTTCACTACTTTTGAGTTTTCCAGCTTTTCAACACCATTTTTTTTAATTTTTCAAGTGAACAAGCCCAAGATTGTTCTCGTGTGAATGAAATCAATGATGGATCTGATACCAAATGATACCAAACGGTATCTACAACAGCACAAAATAGTCCACAAACTCACAAAAACAGTCTATACGTACAAGGCACCAAGCGGAAACAACAAACACAAACTTTAAAGATAAAGTAGATAGATAACTTGACACAAAGAGAATACGAAATGTGACAACTAATGAGTGTATCAAACTCTAAATACTCTACAAATCACATTAAAAAGAACCAAGTTCTTACACAAACACAAGAGGAACTCGCTTCACTCAAGCACTCACGTTTCTAGCCGTTTCACAACACAAGTGGAACCTTTCACTTGTGATGTTCAAAGTTGGTGGTCTACTCTCTTCTTGAGAGGAAAATGGTGTTTCAATGTTACAATATTCATTCAAAAAATAAGCTAACTAAGCAAATAAGACTAACGGGTTCTACTTATAGTCTATTACAAAAGAAATGGGAAATGACACCTTTACCCTAAATGAAGGGGTTGGGTTTGGAGTGTATAAATGGGCCTGCCTTGTAGTGTTTTTATGACACTCAAGGCATGTCTTAACACTTTAATTCATACACTCCCTTGAAAAAAATTAAGACATGCTCAAACACATCCATCTTCATGAATGTGCCTTGAAGACATTGTAGTTTCCGAGCTTGGCTCCTAGGGAATGGTATTGAGCTCTCGATACCCGTTTACCACTCTTTTTCAAAGGTCTTCGTACTCTTACCTCTTCTTGAATATGGTTCGAGTATGGCTGCTTGTGCTTGTACCCTCTTTGCACTCGTATCACTTGTAATCCTTGTGCTCTTTACGCTTGTATCACCATGGGTGATTGTTGCCTGTGATTCACTATGATGTGAAGCCTAGTAACGTCTTGCTGGATGTGGATATGGTTGCCCACCTAAGTGATTTTGGCATTTCAAAACTACTTGGTGAAGATCAGGGCGATTTGTACACTAAAACCTTAGAAACATTTGGGTATATTACACCGGGTTCGTCTCTCTATTTTGCTAATTATTTGAACATTGATTATTCCTCCTCTTTTCCCCACCAAAGAAATATTACATCTTTAAATGAATTGTTTGATTGTAGAGTATGGACTGGAAGGACTAGTGCCAACAAAGTGTGATGTCTATAGTTACGAGATCATGTTGTTTGAAACCTTTACTTGGAGAAAGCCTAATGAGTTTGAGGGAGATCTTATCTTGAAGAAATGGGTGAGTTATTCACTTTCAGATGTTGTAATGGAGGTCGTAGATGCCAACTTGTTAAAATCGACCGGTAATCGCTTGAAGAAAGAGCTAGATGTTGTGGCATCAATCATGAAAGTTGCATTAGATTGTTGTAATAAATCTCCAACATGAAGGACCAACATGAAAAATGTTGTAGGGATGCTACAGAAGATCAAGATTCAACTTCTAGCATGTTGAGGATATTGTTGGAATATGTTGTTCCAAATAATTTGTTTGCTGCAAATATTTGATTAGTTTTTGATTCCTATAATATTTGTTTAAACTTATTATGAAGTTAGTAGGTTCATATTAGTTGGTTATCATATTTTTCTGTTATAAGCAGTTAGTTATCATTGACACTGTTACATTGATTGGTTGGTTTATTAGACGAAGTTGTTAGCTGAGGGTAGAGTTAGTTAGTGAGCTGTTAGTGAGCTGTCAGGAAGCTTCTAAATTCTTATGTGCTGAGCATGTGAGTGAGTATATAAATAGGATAGATCACCACACATTGTAACTAACTTTTGATACATACAATTCCCATCTTAGCTAATCTTTCTCTTCTATTCTCTTCTTCTGTTCTTCTATCTGAACTCAGCAGCTACAATGGAAGCTCTGGATGAGTGCATAAGTTTATGATAGCTATTTCAACATGGTATCAAAGCCATGAATATCATGGAATGGAGAAACAACAATCGAGTGTGAATACATCATCAATACAGTGAGTTTTTTGTCTGTGATTTTTGGTTGTGAGAAAATAAGCTGAGAAGAGATAGATCTTCATTTGTGAGTCATAAATATTTGATTATAATAATCCAATATTATTATAATAATCCAAGGGGAGTTTCAAACCAAGCTTTCTACAATGGTGTAGGTAAATATGGTAGATATGGCTATGGATAGCCAGCTGCTAGTCAAAGCAATAGCCAGTTATCAGCTCATAATTTTATTAGACCTCAGGCAGAGAAAACATGTTTGGATGATCAACCAAGTAACCAATGAGAGAAGAAAGGACAACAATAACGCTTGTTTAGCAAAGGGACAAGGATTTTTAGAAGATGAATACAAATAGATCATAGCATTAATCTACAAAGAAACACGACTCTGAGTTGACTAATATGATAGGTACTATTACTTGTCTTTCTAGTCATGTTGTTCCACATGAATAGATAGTGGACTCTGGAGCCACACACCATGTGATAGGACACAAGGATGTACTATCATATTATCACAAAATGAGCAACACAGTATGTGATAAATTAAACATGCCCACTGGAGATAACGTGAATATTTCACATGTAGGATAAGCACAAGTGTTAAAGAATGAGTTTGTAAGGGATGTATTGTATGTTCCTAATTTCAAACTGAACTTGTTGTCAGTATATAATATGACTAAATAACTTTCTTATTTTGTGTCATTCTATCCTGACTTATGTGTGTTCCAGGACCTTCACAGTGGCAAGGTGAAGAGGGTTGGTAAGGAAAAGGGAGGATTGTATTTCCTCAAGAGTGTAAGTGGAATGAATAGATTGCTTAATAATGTGGCTTATCAAAATCAGGTTGCAGAAGTAGAGATACATGAGTGCAGTTTGTGGCATATGAGGCTGGGACATCCCTCTTCCCAGGCATTCAGAAGACTCAATTTGTTAAGATACAATGTTGATGTAGATATTCTGAATAAGTGTAATGTTTGTCCATTAGCTAAACAAACTAGACAAATCTTTCCTGTTAGTACATCGAAAGCTACAAAGTATTTTGATATTGTGCATATGGATCTATGTGGACCATATAAGACACCTAATTTGGACAAGAAATACTACTTCTTGACTATTGTTGATGATCATAGCAGATATACCTGGTTGCATTTGCAACAATTAAAGTGAAAGTACTGAGGTCAGATAATGGTACAGTATTCATTAATTCTAAGTGTAAAGAGTTGTTTCAATCATTAGGTATAATACATCAAAGTAGATGCCCATACACACCACAAAAGAATTGTGTGGTTGAGGGAAAACATAGGCAGATATTGAATTTTGTAAAGCCATCAGCATTCAGTCACAATTGCCTATTAGGTTTTAGGGTTTGAATGTTATGGCTGATGTGTATCTTATTAATAGGTTACAATCTTTAGCTATTGAGGGTAAAATTCCTTATGAAGTTTTGTTTTGCAAGGTCCCATAATTTACACACTTAAGAGTTATTGGTTGCAAGTGTTATGCCTCAGTACTACCAAAAGCTGATAATCTCTCAGAAAGAGCTAAGGTTGAAGTCTTAATGGGTTATTCTACTACTCAGAAATGTTACATCTTACTGGATTGGTGTACTAACAAGTTTTTTACCACAAGAGATGTGGTGTTCAAAGAAGATTCATTCCTTTTGGTAGAAGAGCCCACCTAAGAATCATCTGCAGATTTCCTTAAGATAAATTTCCCCATTCATGTTAAGACAGATATAGAAGCTTACACAGATGTAGATAATCAATCATATTAACCACAAGAGTAAGGTACACTTTCACAGCATCCTGATAATAATCATGATGAAGACACTCACAACTTATCCAGTACAGATGAGTCATCCTCATCCCTTACAGTTTCTCTAAGAAGATCAAGAGTCATCAAACAACTTGCTTGTTTGGTGGACTATGCATCACCAGAAAAAAGAAGGGGAACTAGATATCTTATGGCAAACTATCTCTCTTATGAAAATACTAGTTCAGAATACCAACGTTTTGTGTCTAGTTTGTCAGAAGAAGTTGAACCACAATCTTAAAATGAGGCTAGTAGAGACAAGAGGTGGATTGAAGCTATTGAACAGGAAGTTAGAGACCTTAAATACAATCACACATGGGAAGTAGTTGATATTCCTCTAGAAAAGAATATAATTGGATCAAAATGGGTGTACAAGATCAAGTACAAAGCCAATGAAGAGATAGAAAGGTTTAAGGCAAGGTTAGTGGCCAAAGGTTATAGCCAACAAGAGGGACTGGACTACCATGGCACTTTTTCTCCAGTGGCCAAAATGGTTATAGTTAGAAGTGTCATTGCTTTGGCAGTATCAAGAGAATGGTGCATGTACTAGATCGATGTTTATAATGCATTTTTATAAGGTGATCTAGAGGAGAAAGTATATATGGAGATGCCAGATGGTTTCAAGGAGGGAAGGAAACACAAAGTTTGCAGAATGATTAAGTCATTATATGGACTTAATCAAGCATCAAGACAGTGGAATATAAAGCTTACTGCAACATTGCTCAAGGAAGGATTTATTCAAAGTAGCTATGACTATTCACTTTGTACCTTAAAGAAGTCAGAAGGAATGGTGACAGTTCTGGTTTATGTGGATGATTTTCTAATAACAGGTGACAATGCAGACATAATAAATGCAGCAAAAGGAACTCTCCATTAGCAATTCAAAATCAAGGATCTAGGTGAGCTTAAGTACTTATTTAGCATTGAAGTGTTGAGGTTCTAAAGTGGAGTTATATTGAATCGAAAGAAGTATATATTGGAGCTTATATCTGACACAGGACTAGATAGTGCTAAGCCAGATCTTACTCTATTAGAGACTAATATCAAGTTAATTTTTGTTGAACTGGATGAGGCTACAAGTGTTAAAGGAGATGTAGTTTTAAAGGATATAACATCATACCAAAGACTTGTTGGAAAGCTGATGTATGCAACCATTACAAGACCTGATATCAGTTATGCGGTATAAAATCTTAGTCAGTTTATGCAACATCCTAAAAAGTCATATCTAGAAGCTGCAAATAGGGTGATAAGGTATCTAAAAGGTACTGTAGTATAAGGTATATGGCTCAAGGCACAACCCACTTCAGAACTGGTTTGCTAGAGGCTGCATGTCTAAACACTAGGAGATCTATAATAGGTTATGTAGTGTAATTTGTTGGATCTTTGATATCTTGGAAGTCTAAGAAACAACACACTATTTCAAGAAGCTCAACTGAGGCTGAATACAGGAGCATGGCCTCAGCTCTGGCAGCAGTAACATGGTTGGAAGGACTATTTGCAGAATTGGGGGTCCATATTGCTAAGCCTATTACCATCTATAGTGATAGCAAATCAGCTATCCAACTGGCTGCAAATCCTATATTTCATGAAAGGACCAAACATATTGAAGTGGACTTTTACTTTATCAGAGACAAGATCAAGGAGGGTTTGATTCAACCCATGTATGTGCAGAGTGGTCA
Source organism: Capsicum baccatum var. pendulum (assembly GCA_030864225.1). NCBI lineage: Eukaryota > Viridiplantae > Streptophyta > Magnoliopsida > Solanales > Solanaceae > Capsicum > Capsicum baccatum. Next base: position 250,534,433 of record CM061553.1, read on the forward strand.
ACAGATTGCAGACATTCTCACCAAGAGTTTGAGCCATGATCAGCACTCACATTTACAAAGCAAGCTTGGTGTGCTCAATATTTTGCACCCTGCATCTTGAGGGGGAGTGTTGAAATTTATTATGAAGTTAGTATCTTCATATTAGTTAGTCATCATATTTTTCTGTTATAAGCAGTTAGTTAGCATTGACACTATTACACTAATTTATTGGTTTGTTAGTCGAAGTTATTAGCTGAGTGTAGAGTTAGTTAGTGATCTTTTAGGAAGCTTTTAGATGCTCATTTGCTGAGCATGTGAGTGAGTCTATAAATATAAGAGATTACCTCACATTGTAACTAACTTTTGATACATACAATTCCCATCTAAGCTAATCTTTCTCTCCTCTTCTTTTCTTCTCTTCTTCTCTCTAAACATAGTAGCTGCTACAATGGCAGCACTGTACCAGTGTGTGAGTTTATGTAATGCCCCGCAATTCGGGCTACAATATAGACCACGATTTCGATGCGTTGCTAATTCCGAAGCCATAAAATCCTATTCAAATAGAGCATGTTAATTATTTTTTAACATGTGAATCCGCTAAGGCTTGAATTTAGACCATAGAGGTCCTTCAACTCAAGGACGAGTTGAAACTATTTCAATCGACTAAGTTTTAGTAGACGTTGTAAAGTGTGTCATCTTCCATTGACCATAACTCTCTGTATATGTCGAATTTGGAAGCCTACTATGTGTCAAATAATAGGTACTCGAGTTAACTTTCCAACAATACAAATTTGGCAAAAACCTGACACCCGAGCAAAAAGTTATGGCCCTTTGAAGTGATAAGCGTCGCCTAACCAATTGCCCATGGCCAGTGGAAAGAATAGGCAATAGCCTAGGCGGTGCCTATGTAAACATAGTCAATAGCCTAGGTGGCACCTATGCAAGGAATTCTAGTGATTTAAACACTCCGTGTTGAGGACAAAGTGGTCCTTTTCCACCCTTACTTAGCCCTAAAACACGAGATTTAGTTCCAAGGACCCCAAAATACATATTCTTTCATCAAAAGTGCTCAAGATTCTCCTTAGGGTATCAAAATAAAAACCCAAATAGTTTCAGGTTTGACCGTAGGTTTTCAAAGTTAATTACATATTTGAAATCACCAATCCGCAAGCTTCAAGAAAACCTATTATCCTTGGAAATAGAGGTACTTGGGGTTATCCAAAAATCTCATGGGTGTAGTTTTTATGTATATGCATGATTTTAAATGGGAGTTTTCAATCAAATGCTAAAATCTTGCTTTCAATATGATTTCTAAGTCATTTTCTTTATGTCATGGGAATTGTTTGCCTATATATTTCAATGGTTGAAACCATGCATATGTGATTTCAGATTTTCCATGGAAGTTTGATAAATATGAATGATCAATTGTTTTCAAATTCCCATGATAATGTTTCGATACTCCATATTGTATTGTGATCAACAAAAGAGAGCATGAATTTGAAATAAATATTGTTCACCATTTGTAAATGATGAAGCACCTTGGTTTTTACATGATTATGCATATGTGGCTGTGATATTGATGACTTGCAAGTCGGGTATGATGATACCCTATAGAATACAATATGTGATTGGATAAAATGAAATTTGTATGCATTGATTTGACATGGGAAAGGTGGATGCCCGAAGATGGCATTTGAGACACAAAATCTCATCAATGGAAAAACGTGTTTACCACCACAAAATATTGTTACAAAGCTAAGTGATCTTGTGTACTTGACTTCATGTCATTCCTAAATTGGGACTATAGGTAGGAGCCCAGGCCAAGTTATCTCGGGCACTGCCATTGGTGGCAACCAAGGTTTGACAGTTGGTGTAAATTATGTTGGGTATTCCACCTAGCTCAGTTGCATTTCATTATTGTTGAGAAAAAAAACCTATTGTATTACCACCATGTATTTTCAAATGATTTGATATGAAATTGCTTTATAATGGCTCTCAACTATACTTTGCAAAAATATTATGTTTTGTTTTGATATCTCTGCGTACCAGTACTTTTGTGATGACCCCCTTCCCTCTCCACCCTCTCAGGTTTAGAGGCTCATTTTAGGGGTCAAGAGAATCAGGAGAACTTTCAGACAGAGCTGTAAAGACAAGTGGTGAGAATTGTATGTTTCGAAAGGTCTTATGTACTATAGTCCTTTTATCTTATATTCAATTTTAGGGTCTATTAGGGGCCTTGTCCCAGTTTTCAGAGATAGGGGTGTTTTGGGCCTTAATGGTTCAAAATGCTCATCACGGCCAGGCCCTGATTTGGGTCTTGACATACTTGGTATCAAAGCACGGTTCATGGTCCCAGGGTGTTTGTCAAATCGCATCAGGTAGAGTCTTAATTATGGGTGTGTAGCGCACCACACTTATAAGAAGGAGGTTGCTAGGCGTTTAGGAAATGTTTCCCTTCTTTGTGATTTAGTTCGTGCTTCAGAGTCTGAACTGTCCCATAATCAATGATCATTTATGTTTCTGAAACACAGTTATGCCTCTACGTCGTATCGTTGATCAGAATTCTTAGGCAGATGAGGTCCGTCCCACCCATGGGATACAGACCCGTAACAAGGCTCACACTCCAGAATTTTTCCCTACTCTAGGAGTCCCTACAGTCCTGACCAGTCCACGTCAGGCTCCGCGGACTAAAGACAACTGTTCCCCAACTGCTCAGGGAGATATTTCAAATGCAGAATTTAGATGGTCTATTCATATGCTGGCATAGTTTGTATCTAACCAGGATCTACAATCAAAAGATGTTGGCTCTGCATCTATTACATCTGAGGCTACTAGAGTTGGACATTTCATGAAGATGAACCCACCTATGTTCACTGGCACCAAGGTGGAGGAAGATCCACAAGAGTTCGTGGATGAGATAGAAAAAATCTTTAAGGTGATTCATGTGGATGAGGTTGAAGGGGTGGAGCTAGCAACCTATCAGCTCAAGGACGTTGTTAATCAGTGGTATGCTAACTGGGAAGATGAAAAAGGTGAAATTTTTGGGCCCACAGTTTGGGGCAAATTTGTGGAATCTTTTCTTGATCGATTCTTTCCTCTTTAGTTAAGGAAGGCCAAAGTCGAAGAGTTTATGAATCTGAAGTAGGGCAGTATGAGTGTCCAGGAGTACACTTTGAAGTTTAATAAACTAGCCCACTATGCACCAGAGTTGACTAGTAATATAAGGGCCCGGATGAGGAAATTTGCATCTGGGCCTTGTTGATGACCTGGTACTTGAGTGCCAGGGGGCTCTGTTGAATAAGGAGTTAGACTTTGCTCGACTGACCATTCATATGCATTAAGTAGAAGATAAGAAGAAAATGATTGCTGAATTTATAGAGAAAGACAGATATGCTAAGAGAGCTAGATCTACGGACCAGTACCAAAGTCAGCCGCAGAGTGGTAATTGGGGTAATAAGTGGTCTAAGAAGAAGAAGGTTTGGAATAATACACAGTCAACAGCCAGCTCCCCAGCACCCAGACCACCGACAAACAGATAAACTCAGAGTTTTCAGATTTCTCATGGGTCTAAAGATGTAGGTACACAGTCTCAGGGGAGTGTGGCCCAGCAGCACCGTACTCATCCGCGGTGTGAGGTTTGCATAAGGAATCATCTAAGGAAGTGCTGGTTTGAGGGGATAAACTGCTATACTTATGGAAAAGTGGATCACCTTCAAAGATATTATCCATCTGCTAGAGTAAATGCAGGGGGGCTAAGTCCCAAGATGCCTCTACAACTTCTTTTCCTAAGGGTGCCCCTTCAGCTGCCAGAAGCGGTAGCAACCAGTTATATTCTTTGGGCAGAAACTTCACCAGATGTTGTCACCGGTATGTTATGAATCTTTTCTCGTGATGTTTATGCATTGCTTGATCCCGGGTCTACTGTATCTTATGTGACCCCTTATGTGGCTGTTGGTTTCGGGTTTGAGCCCAAAATTATTGTAGAACCCTTCTCTGTTTCTACTCCTGTAGATGATTCTGTTGTTGCTAGAAGGGTATATAGAAATTGTGTCGTGTCTATTCATAGTACATAAACTGTGGCAGACCTTATAGAACTCAATATGATAGACTTTGATACCATCCTTGGGATGGACTGGCTCTATTCGTGTTATGCCACCCTTAATTGCAGAACCCAAACCCGATATTGTCACTACGAATTTCTAGTCATGTTCTTTGGGTTAACTAACGCCCCTGTAGCCTCCACGGATCTTATGAATAGAGTGTTCAATTAGTTTCTTGACTTGTTCATCAATGTATTTATTGATGATATTCTGATCTATTCTAAGAGTAAAGAGGATCATGCCAATCACCTCCGAATTATCCTTTAGACCCTTAAGGATCATAAGTTGTATGCCAAATTTTCTAACTGTGAATTCTAGTTAGACGCTATTGCCTTCCTGGGGCATATTGTGTCCAGTGACGGGATAAGAGTGGATCCCAAGACAGTTGAAGCAGTGAAAAAATGGCCCAGACCCACGACTCCAACTGATATTCGGAGCTTACTGGGTTTGGCGGGGCATTACAAAAGGTTCGTAGAGAGTTTTTCTTCCATAGCTTCTCCACTTACTAAAATGGATTAGAAAAAGATGAAGTTTGTGTGGTCTGACTTGTGTGAAAATAGTTTTGAGAAATTGAAGGATAAGCTGACTACTGCTCTTGTTTTGACCCTTCCTGAGGGTGTAGATGATTTTGTTGTTTATTGTGATACGTCCCGTGTGAGACTTGGTTGTGTATTGATGCAGCGTGGTAAGGTGATAGCTTATGCATCTAGGTAGTTAAAAGTGTATGACCGCAATTACCCCACTCATGACTTGGAGTTAGCAGTCGTGGTGTTTGCACATAGAATGTGGAGGCACTATCTGTATGGTGTGCACATTGATATTTATACTGACCAAAAGATTTTACAATATGTTTTCTCACAGAAAAAATTGAACCTCAGGTAGAGGCGTTGGATGGAGCTTTTGAAAGACTATTATATGAGTCTGCATTACCATCCGAGCAAGGCAAATGTTGTAGCCGACGCCCTATGCAGGTTGTCTATGGGAAGCCTTGCTCATGTAGAAGAAGGAAAGAAAGAGATGGTGAAGGATATTCACTGCCTTGCAAATATGGGAGTGCGACTCTTAGATTCCAAAGATGAAGGGGTGATTGTTCATGAGTTAGCTAAGTCATATCTTTGTGATGAAGTTAAGGAGAAGCAAGTTGAAGATCCCATCTTGATGAAAATCAAGAAAGATGTGGATCAACAAAAGGTTATGTCATTTGAAATTGGTGGCAATGGTATTGTGAGATTTCAGGGTAGGTTGTGCGTTCCTAATGTCGATAGGATATGGGAAAGAATCCTTAATGAGGTGAACACTTTGAGGTATGTCATTCATCAAGGCTCTACTAAGATATACCATGATCTAAAAATGTCACGACCCGATACTAGGCCCTATCCGTGACGAGCATCCCGAACCATGAAGGCCCAGAACACCCATTCTCTATCTGGTTATCATGCACAACGTTCGTAATCATAATAAAATGCGGAATTGAAACTGAGTACGGAATACATGGTCATGTTCTGCAACATTTCTGAATAGTTCTATCTGACATCAGTCTGCGAAATCTCTACTAAGAACACAAACATCTATCTGAGAATAAACTGGGACAAGGCCCCCATTAAACCAAAAACATAATAAATAAGATAATGTATGACATAATTAGGCCTTTCGAATAATAGAAGGCTCACCACTGCGAGATCAAGTCTGCAAATCCGAGAATGTCTACTGACTAGCTGGACACCTAGACTGTACCTCAGGATCTGGAAGAGGGGGGGGGGTGTCAGTACAAAATTACTGGCACGCGAAGCAATCCAAAAATAGTATAATGGAACATACATATATATATATATATTAAGTGAAAGCAATTTTTCATCAAGACATCATGTATAAAACTATTTCCGAAAAATACATGGGCACTTTCTGAAAACATGTAACCTGCTTGTTCATTTCAAATAAAGATCTTTGTTTTACTTCTGAGTTAGGTGGTATTCCCCTACAAGTCTAATATTCCACGGGCTGTATGGAATCCACCATTAACTTGTCGGGGAAGCCCCCAACCCAAGTGTGCCGCAAGGGTTGGAGTGTCTGAGTCTGATACGCCACAGGACATTTAAGTCAGCGCATAATAGTATACCCTGGTCGGCAAACCACGATTTTAGGTAATGAGTCGCTTGAGCTCCAGCCCTCTTCGGGGAACCACCTAACATCTCTGTATGCCCATTTTTTTACCTTTTCTGTAAATGCAACATTCTGAATGTCTAAAATCATGAAAGTCTAAAATGTCTGTTAGTCTGAGTCTGATATGGCATTAGTCTGAATTGGTATCATCATACCAAGACATTGCAAGTCATGATTTTTTCTGAGCCATAATATATTAAGCAAGAGCTTTCATTCAAAACATAGTTTAGACCACCAAAACATATAACTGATGTAAAGGATTTCATACTCCGAAACTTAAAGTTCAATTCATGCAGAAATTTCATCAAACACCTGGTGGTCAAATGTCTTTAGCAAGTTCAAGTATTCAAAATTGAAACACATTCATTCATATATGAATATAAACTGTCAAATCGCTTTGGAGATGGTCAAAAGACCAAAACAATGATGTTAAAACATCTTATACATAAATATATATACATAATTTAAAACCCCATTCTAAAACATGTTTTTTTTATGCCAATGAGAATTTAGGAAAAACCCCGCGTACCTTGTTCTCCATGAATTTTGGGTTTCTATTGAAGCCTACGTCGAGAGGATTCCAAATCTGTAATTTCTTTCACGAACCCGCGGTTAAATCTTGAGTTGCTTGGGTTTTAATGTTGAAACCCTAGGGAGAGTTCTTGAGCAAATTTGAAGAATATAATGATATTTTGGCCCTTTAGGGATTTAATTCCCGTGTTTAAGTTTATAGGAGAATGAGTATTTACGGAAATGCAATTAAAAATCCGGATGGACTGAACATTTTGGCCGGGCGCGATCCAGCAGGCGGCGTGGGCTAATCGCGCGCTGCCATTGGATCGAAATCCAAACGAGGCCTTAGGATCGTCCAAAAATTTTGAATTTTCTGTGAGACATACTACAACCTTGCCCCATCGTAACACAACAAAAAAATCCAAAAATGAAGGTCTGGAAGGTCGAGAAGTTGTATCCCGAAGGTTGCCAGCTAAGAATGAGTCTAAGTCATTTCAACACTTAGAAGAATTTAAAACTTAAGTCTAAAGCTCAGAAATTAAAGTCTAATACATGCATGACTTTTACGGGGTGTTACATTATCCCCCCCTTGGGATCATTCATCCCCAAATGATATAGCGGGAACAACATCTGGGGAAGCTTCCGCCTCCTGGCGGTTAGTGAAGGCATATAACCGGTTGCGACTGTTCCCGGCAACTGATGTGGCACCCTTCTGAGACGGGGGTGGCGCTGTGGAATTGCTCTGAAACTTCGCACCACCAGCACTCATCCTAGCAAATGGATAGTCCCTCTGAAAGTGGCCAGACTGACCACATGAATAACATACAATTGTGCCCAACTGACATTTCCCTGGATGATTCCTACCATAATTTTCACATCGCGGGTAAGTGCGATGCTGCTGAGCCACACTACCCTGCGACTGAGTCTGAAAGCTCTAAGTCTGTCTGTCTGTAGGGGGTCTGGGCGCTGGGGCGCTGGCTGCTGACTATGTATTATTCCAAAACCTCGTCTTCTTTGACCACCTATTTCCCCAGTTACCACTCTGCGGCTGACTTTGGTGCTGCTCCGCAAATTTGACTCTCTTGGCCTGTCTGTCCTTATCTCTAGATTCAACGATCTTTCTCTTCTTCTCTTCCACCTGCTGCATGTGGACTGTCAGTCTAGCAAAGTCTAACTCCCTATTCAACTTTGCCTCCTGGCACTCAAGTACCAGGTTATCAGCAAGGCCGGATGCAAATTTGCTCATCCGGGCTCTCATATTGCTAGTCAATTCTGGTGCATAGCGGGCTAGTTGATTAAACTTCAAAGTGTACTCTTGTACACTCATACTGCCCTGCTTCAGATTCATGAACTCTTCTGCTTTGGCCTCCCTCAACTCCAGAGTAAAGAATCTATCAAGGAAAGCTTCTACAAACTCACCCCAAACTGTAGGCTCAGCACTCTCACCTTTTGCATCTTCCAGTCTGCATACCACTGATTTGCAACATCCTTAAGCTGATAAGTTGCCAATTCCACTCCTTCAATCTCATCTACATGCATTACCTTAAAGATCTTCTCCATCTCATCTACAAACTCCTGTGGATATTCCTCCACCTTTGTACCTGTGAACTTAGGTGGATTCATCTTCATGAAATGCCCGACTCAAGTAGCCTCAGACGTAATGGACGCAGACCCAACATCTTCGATCGTTGAGCCTAGTTAGCTACCAGCTGTATCAGCATATAGATAGACCGTCTGAACTCTGCATTTGAGATATCTCTCTGAGAAGTTGGTGGACGGTTGACATTAGTCCGCGGAGCCCGAGGTGGACTGGTTGGGACTGGAGGGACTCCCAGAGTAGGGACAGGTTCTGACGTGGAAACTCTATTATGGGTCTGCATCCCATGGGTGGGACGGACCACATCTGCCTAAGCACTCTGATCGATGTTTTGACGGGGAGGCATAGTCGTGTTTCTGAAATACAAGAGATCATTGATTAGGGGACAGTTTAGAGTCTGAAGCACGAACTAAATCATAAAGAAGGGAAACATTCCTAAACACCTAGTAGCCTCCTATTTATAAGTGTGGCGCGCTACACACCCATAAACAGAACTCTACTCGACGCAATTTCGCAGACACCCTGGGACCATGAATCGTGATTTCATACCAAGTTTGTCATGACCCGAGTCAAGGCCCTAGCCGTGACGAACATCCCAAACCATGAAGGCCCGGAACACCCATTCTCTATCTTGTTATCATGCACAACGTTCGTAATCATAATAAAATGCGGAATTGAAACTGAGTACGGAATGCATGGTCAAGTTCTGCAACATTTCTGAATAATACTATCTGACAACAGTCTACAAAATCTCTACTAAGAACACAAACATCTGTCTGAGAAGAAACTGGGAAAAGGCCCCGAGTAAACCAAAAACATAATAAATAAGATAATGTTTGACATAATTAGGCCTTTCGAATAATAGAAGGCTCACCATTGCGAGATGAAGTCTACGAATCCGAGAATTTCTACTGAGTAGCTGGACCCTTAGACTGTGCCTCAGGACCTGGAAGAGGGGGGGGGGTCAGCACAAAAGTACTGGCACGCGAAGCAATCCAAAAATAGTATAATGGAACATACATATATATATATATATATATATATTAAGTGAAAGAAATTTTTCATCAAGACATCATGTATAAAACTGTTTCCGAAAAATACATGGGCACTTTCTGAAAACATGTAACCTGCCTCTTCATTTCATATCAAGATCTGTGTTTTACTTCTGAGTTAGGTGGTATTCCCCTACAACTCTGATATTCCATGGGCTGTATGGAATCTGCCATTAACTCGGCGGGGAAGCCCCCAACCCAAGTGTGCCGCAAGGGTTGGAGTGTTTGAGTCTGATACGCTATAGGACATTTAAGTCAGCGCATAATAGTATACCCGGGTCGGCAAACCATGGTTTTAGGGAATGAGTCGCTTGAGCTCCAGCCCTCTTCGGGGAACCACCTAACATCTCTGTATGCCCATTTTTTACCTTTTCTGTACATGCAACATTCTGAATGTCTAAAATTATGAAACTCTGAAATGTCTGTTAGTTTGAGTCTGATATGGCATTAGTCTGAATTGGTATCGTCATACCAAGACATTGCAAGTCATGATTTTTTCTGAGCCATAATGTATTAAGCAAGAGCTTTCATTCAAAACATAGTTTAGACCACCAAAACATGTAACTGATGTAAAGGATTTCATACTTCGAAACATAAAGTTCAATTCATGCAGAAATTTCATCAAACACCTGGTGGTCAAATGTCTTTAGCAAGTTCATGTATTCAAAATTGAAACACATTCATTCATATATGTATATAAACTTTCAAATCGCTTTGGAGATGGTCAAAAGGCCAAAACAATGATGTTAAAACATCTTATACATAAGTATATATACATAATTTAAAACCCCATTCTAAAACATGATTTTTTTATGCCCATGAGAATTTAGGAAAAACCCCGCGTACCTTGTTCTCCATGAATTTTGGGTGTCTATCAAAGCCTACGTCGAGAGGATTCCAAATCTATAATTTGTTTCACGAACCCGCGGTTAAATCTTGTGTTGCTTGGGTTTTAATGTTGAAACCCTAGGGAGAGTTCTTGAGAAAATTTGAAGAATATAATGATATTTTTGCCCTTTAGGGATTTAATTCCCGTGTTTATGTTGATAGGAGAATGAGTATTTACGAAAATGCCATTAAAAATCTGGATGGACTGAACATTTTGGCCGGGCGCCATCTAGCAGGCGGTGCGGGCTAATCGCGCGCTGCCATTGGATCAAAATCCAAATGAGGCCTTAGGCTCATCCAAAAATTCTGAATTTTCTCCGAGACGTACTACAACCTTGCCCCATCATAACGCAACAAGAAAATCCAAAAATGAGGGTCGGGAAGGTCGAGAATTTGTATCCCGAAGGTTGCCAGCTAAGAATGAGTCTAAGTCATTTCAACACTTAGAAAAATTAAAAAATTAAGTCTAAAGCTCAGAAATTACAGTCTAATACATGCATGACTTTTACGGGGCGTTACAGAAAAACTTGTATTGGTGGAATAACATGAAACGTGATGTAGCTGATTTTGTGTCCAAGTGTTTAAACTATCAGCAAGTATAGGTAGAACAGATGACGCCGGGTGGTGCTTCCTAAGAGATATCCCTGCCTTTATGGAAGTAGGAGATGATAAACATGGACTTCAATACAAGACTTTCGAGATCTCGAAACCAGTATGATTCTATATGGGTGATTGTAGATCGATTGACCAAGTCAGCCCACTTTTTGCCTGTGAGGACTAATTATTCGGGAGAGGTTTATGCTAAGATTTACATTGAGGAGATAGATCGATTGCATGGGGAACCAGTGTCTATTATATCCGATAGACAGATAGTCAAGATGAGCGTACCATTCAGACCCTTAAAGATATGTTGAGGTCATGCGTCATTGATTTCAAAGGTAGTTGGATAGATCACCTTCCACTGGTTGAATTCGCTTACAATAACAGCTACCATACCAGTATCAAGATGGCTCCTTTTGAGGCTTTGTATGGGAGGAGATGTAGGTCTCTGATAGGATGGTATGAAGTGGGTGAGACTCAATTTTATGGGTCTGATCTTGTTCATTAGGCGGTGGAGAAAGTGAAAATCATTAGAGAATGAGTCAAGACTACTCAGTGTCGCCAGAAGTCCTATGCTGATGTTCGGAGAAGAGAACTACAGTTCGAAATTGGTGATTGGGTATTTCTCAAGGTTTCTCCTATGAAAGGAGTTATGCGGTTTGGAAAAAGGGGTAAATTGAGCCCTCATTATGTAGGGCCATATCAAATTTTGAAAAAGATTGGTACACTTGCATATGAGTTAGAATTGCCTGCAAGTTTGGGTTCCATTCATCCGGTATTCCATATATCCATGTTGAAGAAATGCATTGGAGATCATTCTATGGTATTTCCAGTAGAGGGTATCAAAGTGATAGACTCCTTGTCTGACGAAAAAGAGCCTATTGAAATTTTAGATCGCCAAGTTCGAAAGCTGAGGAGCAAGGAGATAGTCTTAGTAAAGGTACTGTGGAGGAATCAGAAAGTCGAAGAAGCAACTTGGGAGTCAGAAGATGACATGAGAATTAGATATCCCAATTTGTTTGCTTTGATGGAGGAGGAGACAGAAGGTACTATTCCTATCTTATCTTTCCTAGTCCTTTATTATGCTTTAAATCGTGTCAGTCTGTGTCCCGTATCATCATTCGACGATGAATGATCCTAAGCGGGGATAATGTAATGCCTCATAATTTGGGCTACAATATAGACCATGATTTCGATGAGTGGATAATCCCTAAGCCATAAAATCCTATGCCAATACAGCATGTTAATTATTGTGTGGCATGTGAATCCGCTCAAGCTTGAATTTAGACCATAGAGGTCCTTCAACTCAAGGACGAGTTGGAACTATTTCGATCGACTAAGTTTTAGTAGATGTTGTAAAGCGTGTCAGCTTCCATTGACCATAACTCTCTGTTTATGTCGAATTCGGAAGCCTACTATGTGTCAAATGATAGGTATTTATGTTAGCTTTCCAACGATACCAATTTGGCTAAAATCTGACACCTGAGCAAGAAGTTATGGCCCTTCAAAGTGATAAAGGTCGCCTAACGAATGTCCCATGATCACTGGAAAGCATAGGCAATAGCCTAGGTATCACCTAGGTAAACATAGGCGATAGCCTAGGCGGCGCCTATGTAATCATAGGCGATAGCCTAGGCGCCTAGGCGGCGCCTATGTGAACATAGGCAACGGGATGGGCGGCGCCTATGTAAGGAATTCTAGTGATTTAAACACTTCGTGTTGAGGACAAAGTGGTCCTTTTCCACCCTTACTTAGCCCTAAAACATGAGATTTAGTTCCAAGGACCCCGAAATACATATTGTTTCATCAAAAGTGCTCAATATTCTCCTTAGGATTTCAAAATAAAAACCCAAATAGTTCAAGATTTGACCGTAGGTTTTCAAAGATAATTACATATTTGGAATCAACAATCCGAAAGCTTCAAGAAACACCGATTATCCTTGGAAATAGAGGTACGTGGGGTTATCCAAAAATCTCATGGGTGTAGTTTTTATGAATATGCATGCTTTTAAATTGGGTTTTTCAATCAAATGCTAAAATCTTGCTTTCAATATGATTTCTAAGTCATTTTCTTTATGTCATGGGAATTGTTTGCCTATATATTTCAATGGTTGAAACCATGCATATGTGATTTCAGATTTTCCATGGAAGTTTGATACATATGAATGATCAATTGTTTTCAAATTCCCATGATAATGTTTCGATACTCCATATTGTATTGTGATCAACAAAAGAGAACATGAATTTTAAATAAATATTGTTCACCACTTGTAAATGATGAAGCACCTTGGTTTTTTCATGATTATGCATATGTGGCTGTGATATTGATGACTTACAAGTCGGGTATGACGATACCCTACAGAATACGATATGTCATTGAATAAAATGAAATTTGTATGCATTGATTTTACATGAGAAAGGTGGATGCCCGAAGAAGGCGTTTGAGACACAAGGGCTCATCGCTGGAAAAATGTGTTTGCCGACATAGAATATTGGTACCAGGCTAAGTGATCTTGTGTACTTGACTTCATGTTATTCCCAAATTGGGACTATTGGTAGGAGCCTGGTCCAAGTGATCTCGGGCACTACCTTTGGGTCGAGACACCATGTTGTGTGATCTTGCGTGTCTCTCCCTCACTTATACTCTAATCTCGGCGGCAATGGAGGTTTGACAGTTGGTATAAATTATGTAGTGTATTCCACCTAGCTCAGTTGCATTTCATTATTGTTGAGAAGAAAAAAAAAATTGCATTACACCCCTGTATTTTCAAATGAATTGATACGAAATTGTTTTATAATGGCTCTCAACTATACTTTGTAAAAATATTATGTTTTGTTTTGATATCTCTGTGTGCCAGTACTTTTGTACTGACCCCCTCCCCTCTCCAACCTCTCAGGTTTAGAGGCCCAGTTTAGGGGTCAAGAGAAATAGTAGAACTTTCAGACAGAGCTATAGAGACAAGTGGTGAGCCTTCTATGTTTCAGAAGGACTTATGTCCTGCAGTCCTTTTATCTTATATTCAGTTTTAGGGTCTACTGGGGCCTTGTCCCAGTTTTCAGATAGACATTGTTTCAGTCATTTATTAGAGATTTTCGTACACAGTTGTTCAGAGGATAATTGATGTTGAGGGAACCTTATCTCTCCGTTATTGTCTCTTTTCATATTTATGACCATGTTTCTAAATTATTTTGTTTTTCTGCATTTATTTGATCATATGAATTAGGTGTATGATTACCAGATAGATAGGGGTGTTTCGTGCCTCAATGGTTTGAAATGCTCATGACGGCCAGGCCTAGTTCGGGTCGTGATAGTTTATGATAGCTATTTCAACAATATTGCTTCTTTCTTTTTTGTTTTAGCACTTTATTTGTGCATGATTTTGTTTTTAGAAATTCTAGCTGGTTGAATAAATCTCACTATTTCCTTTTTACAAAAACTAAACTGATTATCAAAATCTTGAAATAGAATGATTTATTTTTGTAGATCTTAAAGAGATATTAACATGTTGGATTGTGACATATCCCAATTTCTGCTTCCTCTCCCCTTATGTTTGTCCCTCAGTGATAAATTATAAATAAAATGTCTTCGGCACACGATTTACCGGGAGACTGCTCATCTGGAATTTACATCGCGCAGGCTTTTGACAGAACTTCACACAAGTGAGTTCCGGGGAGGATAAAGTGTATGCAGACCTTTAACCCTACCTTGGGAGATTGAGATGTTGTTCCCAATAGATCCTCGGCTCAAGGAAATATAAAAGAAATTCAACGCAGGTCGGGAGGGGGGGGGGGGATTAACAGGAGCAAAAAACAATTGCTAAAATAAAGAGACCATTTTAAAGAGCCTACAGTATTTGTACATTTCCATGACTCTTAATAGTGACAAACTTAAAGAGTCGAAGGCAGAGGGATGAAGCAGATAAATAAGGATACTGAAAACAAAATCTAGCAGAAGTGAACTGTCATTGGTCGTACCACTTAGCTCTTGCTTTCTAATCAATGACATTTTGAGATGGAGATCCGTTTTACTCAATCTTGGTACTTTTTGTAGTAGCTAATTCTTCTTGTATACATAGTTTTACTGGCAATGCACAGTCATAGATCATTATTCTCATAAGCAGGATGCTAGCTTAGGCGTCCCTTTGCACCCATTCATTAAATCTTTAGGAAGTATCTGCCCCCTGATAATTTGATAAACGACCTAAGAAATTTGTAATGATTGTTCTAGGAGTTAGGCATCTTTAGACTAAAAAATTTTCTTTCAGGATTGATCATTTCGTATTATCACTTTTCAAATGTTGTATTTCCTGTCAAAATGGCTTATGGACTATGTCCTAAGACGTAATCATTATTCCATTTCAAAAGCTCCTCTATACCAGCAACACAAACTCAAAATATCATCTAAGTGAAAAGCAGATGACCAACATAAAAAATGCTGAAATATGATTGCTCAAGAGACAAAAAACAAAAAGATTAAACAGAATATCTGACACTTATAGACATCGGCCAATTTAAATATGGATTAGACAATTAATCCGCAACAAAATCAACAGTTGAGTTTATCTTCATAGTAACCCTGTATTCCTGTCAAAGGTTGTTGTGTAACTTGAATCTATAATCTCCTTAACAGCTTTACCCATCTCAGTTCAAAATTAAACTACTGATATCTCAAAATTCAAACTATATCACATAAATTGACACAAAAAGAGTACATTCAATCTGACCTGGTATTTCTATCAGAGTGTACGTCGAATTGATAACCGATCTGTCCATTTATAGGTCGGATCGATAATCGATCTGTTCATATATAGGTTGAATCAATAATCTATTTGCCAAATCGACAATCGATTTGTCAGATCGATAATCGATCTGTAAAATGGGTCATTCCCCCCTCCCCTCCAAAAAAAAAATTATTAACTATTTAATTAAAAAGAATCTCAAGATTATAAACAACTTATAATAAATGATAATTAGGATTATTATATTATAGCATAATAATAAGTTCAAATCAGTCATAATTTTTATTAAAAAAAAAAACTTACCAAAATGATTGGTATCAACAACATTAGCTTCGATAGCAAATAAATCAGCAGTCAAATGCATCCCCTTCTTAACCAAGTAATCATGCACATACTTGTCAAACCTGGAAATTTCCAATAGAGAATCATAAATTATTTTATTTTGTGGCGCAATCGAAATTTCGAGATACATAAAAAATTTAATTTTATGAAAAAAAATTTAATTTTATGAAATAAAATTTATATAATTAATAAATTAAAGCATTTAAAAGCTAGATAAAAAAATTTCAATCAAAAAATAATTTAATAGACTCTCAAATTTATACTATGCCACGTAGTTTGAAACGGAGAAACTAAAATGATTATTATTAAAAGTTATCCTTGTGTTATTTTAAATTGGTCAATTTTATCATTAATTAGATTTCTGTTTCTATTCTTTGCCTTGGAATTAATGAATTGATTCATATTTGATCCTATCATTAATTGAGGTCTTATTTGCATAAGTGGACTTTTAAGTGTCCAAATTATTTAGGAAAAAAGTAGCTACTCTTATTTACTCTTTAAAATTGGATTAAAATTTAATATTATCTCCTTACAATAACAATAATAATAACATATATGCAGTGTTATTTTATAGACAGAGTTTGAGAAGTGTTATGTATACATTATTTTATTTCTTGGTCAAAAATTGAGGAATTATGATTTCTTGGTCACTTATAAATAAATAAATAACATAAAATGATCTTTTCAAATCTCATTTGAGTAAATATTAAGATATTTTATAAAAAAGAAATAAAATTAAAGAAATTGTAAGTGACTTAAAATAATAATGCGCACACAAAAAAATTGAACAAGTTTTAATCCTATTCCTTTATTAATTCAGCCCGATTTAATCCATTCAAATTTAACCCAATTTTTTACTTAAACGACCCCTAGTAAGAATTTATTTATTCCACACTCATCTCATATCACTTGTTTCAATCAAAACATATACATTTTCCTTACTTTTACAACTTAAAAATAGGTATCGAAGCAAAAAAATTCTCAAAATAAATATCAAGATAAAGCATGTTTTTATGTAAGTTTCTTTGATTAAAACGAAAATTTAAGCCTATGAGAACATAAAAAGAGAAAGGAATTCATAGCACTAAAGAACCATACAAATATTAGAGTTAAAAATAAAAAATTAAAAAAACTGAAATCATGAGAACAAAAGGAGAAAACAACATTACAAAATTTAATTAGAAAAATAATTTTTGTTTAGCAACTTCCATCACTTGATTGCTCCGCAAACCCATAATCACTAAAGAAGAATACAAGAAAAAGAGAATAAAAAAGTGAAACTGAAGAAAATAAGAAGAGAGAATAGTGGAGAAAGAAAAAAAAAAGATAACAAGAACAAAAAATAAGATTACAATTATATATTAAAGAGATATTAGTAGAGAAAATTGAAGGAAAGGTGTCTTTTATGTCTTGAATGAAGGATTGGTGATATTGACCAACAGATAGGGTCAAACATCATTAGGAAAATTGATTAAGTTAATTATGAACTTGATTAATATTTTCAAAACTTTCTAATCTTTTCAAAAATATAAATCAACCCAACCCACACCCCTCTTAATTCCAAATCAACAACTCTCTCCTCTCTCTCCAGTTTCTCTCGACTCTCCCCCAACCAAAAGTTCTGCAAAATTTCTCATTTCAACCTCCGGCGATAAATAGTCAGGCGAGTTTCTTTTCGACTATCAACCGTCAATCGACTTGAATACTTCTCCGGCGACAACAAGTTTGAGTTTTTCATCATCCCATTTCCTTTTTCAAAGGTAAAAAATTATGAAGAAATAGAGGAACTTGAGCCAACTACTCTTCTGGTATTGAAATGTGGACTGAATAAAATTCTATTTTCTGACATTTTTGCATTTCTTCTTCTTGTTATTGTACTGTTGATTCGAATTTGTTGGTGATTTTTGGTCACAATTAATGTTCTTAGTGTGTGCGTGTGTGTGATGTGTTGGTGTTGCTGGGTTGATTTGTTATTTGTCTTGATAGAAATGGTATTGCAACAGTTGAAACATTTGATGTAATAGATGAAACATATGATGCAACAGAAGAAAATCTAATGCAACAGATGAAAAATTAGATGCAACTAGAAAAATCTGATGCAACAGGTGAACAATCTAACAGATCATTCATGTATTGCGACTGATGACTCTTTTGTTTGGAAGAAATCTAAAAAATATTGATCCAGCAGATAACTAATTAGTGATCAGTTTTTATTCTTTCCAACAGTTTACTCTTCATTTTGCAACAGATTAGGACTGTTTTTATTATTTTCAATGGTTTACTCATTCGTTGCAACAGTTCGGTTATCTGTTGCAGCAGATAACATACCTGGTGCAACAGATTAGTGATCCGTTTTTATTCTTACCAACGGTTTACTCATCCGTAGCAACAGGTCGGTTATATGTTGCAACAGATAAAATACCTTGTGCAACTGTTATATTACTATTATGCATTAATCAATTATAATCTATGTTTTGTTCCTATTAATTTAAGATAACATGGCTCCCCAAAGAAAAGAAATCGAATTAAGTCCAAGTAAAGGAAGCAGTGTAGCAGCTCAGCTACATCCACCACTCTATGAGCTTGCTTTACAAGAGTTATCTCAATCAGGAGCAGAAGATAATGAACACGGGAAGGAGGAATCTTTCAAAAGAGATGATCCACATACTAATAGCCCTTCCACCGAAGAGTTGGTCAAAACCTTCAGCATTGATCGTTATCCTATGAAAATGTAGTGCCATGGTGTCACAGATTTAATGGGTGATCTCGTGGTTAATTCAATCATTGGAAAATCTTTTGACGCCTTTAGAAAAATACTTCATGAACAAAAATTTGATTCTTATTTTAGGGAAAGCTTCTTTGGGCAATATCTTGATTTACCAGAGGACAACAATGCTCGTTTCCAGATGAAAATGGCATATGATCTTCTCCAGCGCAGGTTTATGTATGAAAATAAAGATAAGATGGATGAAGTGTGGCTAAATTACTGTGGCATGCCTGCACGTTTTGGTTGGGAGGAGTTTGCCATAGTTACTGGACTAAAATGTTATCCTCCTTCTCCTTCTCAAGTTATACCTACTCTGACCCAAAAAAGCACCCCACACACCCAAAAAAGGAGAAGGCAAGTCGAGTGATCGTGATGACTTGGTGTCCATTATTGGTCCAAGCTTGAAAAACAAATATCTAATTGAAGCATTAAAAGGTAAAGGACTTTCAAAGAAGCACAAACAATCATTTTGCTTGGTTTGGTTTGTACATAATGTTCTTTGGGCGAGAGACGTTAACAAAAACATAAGTCTCCGTTTAATAAATCCCTCCGAGGATCTTGAGGCATTTAACAGCTATCCTTGGGGTTATAAAAGCTTCAAAATGACTGTTGAATATTTGTTGAGTCTGTTAACGCCAAAAATAGTCAACTTATATGGTTTTCCATGGGCCTTCATGGTAAATATTTCTTTTATCATGATATGATTCATCATTTTTTATTCAATATGGCTTTTGATTTATTAGCATTATGTTATAGGTTTGGGCATTTGAAGTCATTCCTTATTTGAGACACCAAATGAACTACTAGGAAGAAGTTTCCTGTTCAAGAATTTTGAGTGGTTGTCGGCCAAAATCGTTAAAAACGCAAAATTTCTTGATCTTTTCAATCCCCCTAAGGAAGCAGTAAGTCCAATTCTAATCAAGTTTTTGTTTTAATTAATGATTAAATGATTTCATCATCATTCTTAATATATGTACCGATTTCGTTTAGATTGTCCATTCGTGGCTTGTTCCGACCAACCGAGAGTTGAATATGCCATTTTTTCTTACTTCACGATCTGTCCAAACTTTATCAGACCCTAAGGTCGTTGATGGAATAAAAATGGAATTGTTTGGATCAAAAACCATCACAAGAAAAATAATTTTGAAGGGTGGGGCTAATGATGCTCCTCTTACAGTTTTTGAAACAGTAAGCCATTATGATTATGATCATAATGGTTGTACAATTGTTTCTACAGATTTTGCCGCATCTAGCGAATGTTCTTCATGCAAATGTCAACACTGCAAGGTGAAACATGATGGAGTGATTAATGCTATTAATTCACTAACTACTTCTATAAAGGAAATAACATCTAAGAGTGGTGTCATTCCATATCCTCCAGACGCTCCACTAGAGATCAAGGTGGCTAAGAGGAGAAGGAAAGACACTTCGAAGGCATCATCAATAATAAAAAAAAGTAAGATTGCAATGCCTCTGTCTTTGTTTTGCACCGATGTTCAGTGTGCAAGGACCACAGAAGAGCAGTATGAGATGAAAAAAGTGAATGTACATCATCTGTTCCACAAAACAAACAGGCACATATCTGTTTCAATAGATGATTCATCTGCTGAAAATTATCAAATAGATATATACATCTGTTGCAACTGTTGTCTAACCTGCTGCATCAGATTCATTATCTGTTTCAACAGATACATCTTATGTTGCAACAGATTGGTCATCTATTCGAAATTATTGTACTGTTATATATCTCTACTTAGCATTGACAATTCTGGATTTCCAAGTGGATGTCACAGCTACTGCCGAAGAGCATAATATGACAGTTGATAATCCATCAACTGCTACCAAAGATGAAGTAAAAGTAGAGCCTGTCAGTTTGGGAGAACGGAAGAATTACCCGTTTGAAGTGTTCAACATCTTGGACGTGGCTCCAAAAAAAACTAACACAGTCGATCAACGACTATTCAGAATAGATTGCCGATGGGCTGTTAAAGTATCATGCCGGCAGGTACATAAATCAATTTTATGGATATTGGTTTATACAATTCTTGTTGTAAGAACTAGAAATTAACACATATAAATCATCATGTAGAAAAAAAAATGACGAGCGCTATAAAGTGAACGAATTGAGTCTTGGTTTTAATATGTTCGACTTTGTCGTTGCACATCCTGAACAAAGAATTTGTTCTATTTGATGTCACATCCCCAAACTTGTTGGAATGATGAGGTTTAAATGCCATACATAATACTATTAATTAATACTTTATTTAATTGCATCTGCGTATTGATTTTTCATCGCGTAATCCAAAATGTTTGATAATATGTACAACCATCGAGGTCATTTTTTACTACCTACGAAAAAGGCCAAGTTGCAAACATAAGAATAATACAGATACACAACAGGCAATTTTTTGTACAAATTTTACATCAATAATGCCTACGACAAGTATTGTCAACAGCAGCCGGAAGTTTTCCGAAACGAGGAATGCTTAATCAACATCATCAAAGGTTTTAGCATTTCGGCTGGCTTACCTTGCCATTTGGTCGATGAAGTGTACATGCCAATAAATTTTGGTGATGAATTCCATTGGGTATTGGTTGTCTTCGTTGTAATAGAGTGGCGCATCCGAGTTTATGACTCGATGTCGCGAAGAAGGCGTTCTAGGCCGTCATCTGAGATACAAAAGCTGGCTAAAATATTGCCTATTTACCTTGATATGAGTGGCTTTTCCGATCCAAAGGTTCGTACTGATTGGTCGACGATTGAAGTATACCAGGATAAAATTGCTAATCCATTTGATGTACAATATATTGACAGAATTTCCCAACAAGCCATTGGTAGCCTGTAAGCTTAAGAGTCATGATTTAGCTTCATTTCACAAATTTCATAATCCTTGCATGAACTACAAGATATGGATTATATATTTTTTTATAATGCAGGGATTGCGGTCCTTTTATTGTCGCCTATGCCAAGTATTTGAGTGATGGATTACAAGTACCAAAAGATGAACTTGACGTCAGATTACTCCGCAAAAGATATGCTGCTCTTTTATGGAAATATGGAGAAGCAAAAGCTCATAAGCCGTACACAACCGACGTTAAAGATCCACAATGATGAAAGCCAAACTCCATAGCACTAGATGAAGAACAACTTGTCCATATTAATTAGATCTTTATAGCTTGAGTTCATCAATAAAATAACCTATCCTCCTTGGCTTAACTTGTTGATTTATTTGTAGAGTAGATCATTTGTATTTATAATGATTTTTTTACATTTCATTTATTTTTTGAGTTATTTCATGTAATTTCCGAAGGCTCCAATTTATTTTATTCTGTCTATGAATATAATTAATTTTGAGTTTTGAACATGTTAATTGAAATAGAGTACTAGATTCAAATATCGCAACAGATAATACATCTGCTGCAACAGATGGCATATGTTATCAGATATATTTTGACATATGTTGCAACATGAGATGAAACACAGAGGTCATCTACTGGAAATTATATAACAGGTCTTCCTACTTTTTTTATTTTCTCCAAAAGATTACCGATTAGTTGCAATAGATAAGTTATATGTTGTAATAGGTCAAAAATCTGTTGCGACAGACAGACATGGAACATCTGGATAACGCAATAGATGACCAACCTATTCTGATATATAATCAATCTATCACAACAGGTGCTATATCTATTACGACATATACAAAATCTGTTGCATTATAAAAATTCAACTTTGCCAGACATAAAAATTATTGCCCCTACATGTATAGTGAATTGGCTTGAAATGAAAATTTGTTATCGTGTTCGTCTCTGTCTTTGTACATGTTCTTTTTTATACACAGGCTCTAACTATTTAGTTAGTACCCCATATGCCTAGACCCATTGCATCTTTCCCACAATGGTATCATATACATCGGTCATTTGTGTGCCGGTCAGCAAACACTCGATGTATGCAAGCGAGTATGGCCCGGACGCTGTACCGGTTGTATTTTTTGGGAGATGGATGTTCTTATTTTGACCTTCAAAAACCCATAATTCTTTCCCAAGACTTCAGCCGACAAATGATCCATCATCTTACTCTGTGTCAACAACTTAGACAACAACTTCAAGAGTGCCTGCATGTGGGTTAAGAACGTCTTCTCGCTGAACATAGGTAAGTTGTAGTCATAAAACTTAATCTTTTACTCGTATAGTAGTATCTCAATAGTGAGAAAATGGTTGAGATCCATGTTCATGACTGCAAGGATTCTCTTTGCCTTGGTCCAGCTCTTACCGTATGGATATGGCCTCTTCCCTCTAACATATTTAATCGCATCTTCATCACATTGGAATGTAGAAACTAACTGATCAAATCCCGAGCCTCCAGAATCAGCTATATTATAGAGTTTAGCGTATCTATCCTTGAAATTGTTGAAGAAGTTGAGGTCCATTATCCTATCGATAGCATCATAAGCATCTGGGTACGCTAATTGCCTGCCGCTCATGAGACAGAGAATTTCATCAACATACTATGGTATAAGAAGATAATTTTTAAATATGTTAGTAATTGTAAAGAAAAAAAACACAGTTGAAAGAATCCGATGCAGAGGGTTCTATGAATCAGTTTACAGCCTCATTATCTGAGAGCTTCCACTGGTTCTTGCCATGACTTCTGTAAATATGGCAGGAAATATTCCTCTGAAGTAAAGCCATGGCATCCTATATCAAAAAGAAAGAACAAACTTCCTATTGATGAGAAGATTACTGAACGGACCTTGGTGGGAGAGGCAAAAAAGGGGACTTTGGTCAAGCAAAACCTTTCCACTTCTCCTGGGAGTGTGCTGGGAGGGAAAAAGAACGTTACAGGAATTGAGGAAAAGTCTTCCACTGGTTCTTTCCATGACTTTTGTAAATATGGTAGGAAACATTCCTCTGAAGCAAAGCCATGGCATCCATTATCAAAAAGAAAGAACAAACTTCCTGCTGATGAGCAGAGTCCTGAACGGACCTTGGTGGAAGAGGCAAAAAAGGGGACTTTGGTCAGGCAAAAGCTTTCCACTCTTCCGGAGAGTGTGCTGGGAGAGAAAAAGAAGGTGACAGGGGTTGAGCAAAAGCCTTCTACTTCTCCAGGAAGTATGCTGGGAGAGGCGAAGAAGAGGACCGTGGTCATGCAGAAGACTTCCACTTCTTTAGGGAGTAACCAGAGTGATGCAAAGAAGGGGATTTTGGACAAGCAAAAGCTTTCCACTCCTCCTGTGAATATGCTGGAAGAGGGAAAGAAGGTAAATGAGGTCTATCAAAAGCCTTCAGAACCTCAGGAAAGTGTACTCAAAGATGAAAAGGAGGTCACTATGGTTGAGAAAAAACCTTCTTCTCCTCCAGGTTGCATGGAGGGAGGGATAGATGAGGTGACTGTACTTGAGCAGAAGTCTTCAGCTTCTCTGTTGAGTATGCTAGGAGAGGGAGAAAATGTGACAGTGGTTGAGCAAAAGCTTTCTACTCCCCCAGGGAGTATGCTGGTAGAGGGAAAGAAAAGGTCAATCAAAAGCCATCTGCTCCTCCAGGGAGTATTCTAGGACAGGGAAAGAAGTTGAATGTGGTCGATCGAAGGCCTTCTCCTAAGGTTCACTCTCTTGAACCCTCTGAAATAAAAAAGAAAAAGATATTGTTGCCACCAAAGAGTGTTCACTCTCTGAAATTGGATTCCTCAAGTGACAAGATGGCAGAGACAAAAAAGAAAATGAAATCTTCATCTAAGATCTTAGAAGGTGTAGATGCAGGAGGCAAGAAAGACAATGTAGCTAATTATTGAAAACAAATAATAGCGCTTAAAGTATCTGCAGAGAAATCTTCTAAGATGCCAACTCTTTTATCTCCTCCAAAATCTTCCTCTGCTAAACCTCTAATCTTAAGGGTAAGAAGTAATAAAAGCTTAAAACTGCTGGCTCCTCTGAAGGACTAGAACAAGTTGCGGAGAGATGGGACAAACAAACTGAACCCTGAAATGGTTCCTGAGAAAATTTACGTACTCCCAAAGTGAAAGCATCACCAAAGTATTCATGCCATTTACAATCACGTCCGTTGTCTAATGAAGAAGATAAAAAGGAAGTTGTTAAGCCTGCAGACAGTGCATTGGGTGAATACAGCTCTAGCAGCAAAAAGCTGTTGCACATAGCAGAAGCAGAAACTGTTGGGAAAAATCAGAAAAAGACATTGAGAAAAGGTAAGACAGGTGTTTCAAATGATAATAATTCTTCGACAGTGAAACTGAAGTTCAAGAGGGGCAAGATAGTTGATCTCCAGCAAGAAACCAGCAACCCTAGGAGGCTGACATTCAGATAGGGACGACATGTGGGTAAAATCCAGGACAACAATATAAGAAAGAGAATCTTTTAAAAGAAAGGCGTTGATAGTGACAAAAGTAATACCATCCCTATCTCTGGAAAAATTGTTTTGAGGTATCAGGATGTGCAAGAAAAGAAAGATGTCCAGGGTTTGTTAAATAATGTAATTGAAGAGACGGCGAGTAAGCTTGTTAAAACTGGGAAGAGCGAGGTTAAAGCTTTGGTGGGAGCTTTTGAGACAGTGATTTCCCTCCTCAATAAAACTTCTGTTGTAGCAGTTTCTTGATTAACTAACAGAATCTTATAACAAATAGGAGCAATTGCAAATATAGTGGTTAATATAGCCTTTCTGACCTGGTTTACATATGTTTGTCCTTGTTGTTATTCTGACTCATCTTCTTAACGATTTCTTGATGCTTGCCGGTTCTGTTCTCATGATTGACTAAATTCAATTTCTTCTGGGTGCATTTACTCTGAATTGGGAAATAAAGTCGCGCAAGACTACAATTTCTTTTTCACTTATGGAGGTTGTGATAGTGACGTTAAATCAGTGGGTGTTTGGATGTAGGCATTCTAATGTTAGGCTGGTTGCTCAGTGGACATATATTGTTGTTGGGCTCATTTACGAGGGATTTGTTCTTACTTTCAGTTGAATAAGCACATTGAAGAAGGCACATCATGTGGAAATACCATCCAAAAAAGAGTTTTAGCTGTGGTACTGGTTTGACATTGTGCTTGTATACTATTTGCTTTAGTTGTTCTGTAAAGGGATCTGTCTCTTGACTGCAAAATTTATTGCTTTTTTCTCTGTCATACAATACAATAGGATATAATTAACAATCAAATGTAAATATTGTAACCACCTAAACAAGTAACAATATTTATGTGCATCTTTTATTCAGGTTACTCAAAATAGCTTATAATAAGTCCTTTGTTGGAATATTGTACGTTTTAGCTTAAAGAAGCCACTGCAGTTTGTTAGACTTAGATACATGTACCTTCATGGATCCACCCATCAACCATAACATCCAGCTAAAGTTGAGTCACTCCATGTACTTGTGTTAAAATTTATTTTTTGAGTTTCCTTACTCCAATTTGTCATTGAAAGCTCACACATTTTATAATGCAACAAATTTCCGCTCAACTAAATCTGAGTCTCTTATCAAAGATGGCTAGAAGTACTAATGAAAACGGTCATAAAAGTTTTAGTTCACATAAACTCAGAAATAGTGTCATTGGCCATACAAGTATTTGAGGTAAGTTCTCATATCACAATATAATAAAATATCTAGTTGGAAGAAGATGTTTAAAAGTTCTACATTCGAGAGTATGATTTAATCAAAAGAGTGTTAAGGGTTACATTTGTTTAACTTTTATGGTGGGGACAAATAAGTTACGAGATCAAATTTCCTTAACTACATTGTACTATGAAAATTTCATCAAAAAATGGAGTAGAAACAAAGCCAACAATCAGATCATGCAAAAGTTCATAGAAGCAAGGGTTAAGCAAAGTGCTATACACAAGCCACACGAAATCCTCAACAAATAAACGAAACTTTAAGAAACGGAGGCAGCATGAAGAAAGTTTCACTAACAACATTATAACATCAGCAAACTAATTAAAACATTAAAATCCTACAAATCACACTTGAATCACTTCAGTTAAAATCCTACTAAGACTGATTTGCTGAGAAGCAAAAGAGCAATTTTCCTTCAGTTGTCAATGCAACAGTGACGCGACTTCAGAATCTTCATGGAAAAATTGACATGGCCTCTAATTCTGCTCGAGCGTCTTACGGGGATGATGACTTCTTCTCCTCCACTTGCCTAAATTTCATAAGGAAAATATATAAGTAAGAGAATAGATTTGGCTATTCAAAAAGGATTGTTTATGTTCAAAGAAGATAGAATATACCAAGTTAGATACACTCACATGCTTGGCAGGAATCCTCTCATATGTAAAGAAACTTCCATATGAAGGTGAACCCATTGATAACTCAGATGCAGCCAAGGATTCTCTCCTGTTACTCTTTCTAGGTTTCTTCTCAATGCTCTAAGACTCATCATCCTCTGATTTGGGATATTTCTTGCTATGAGATGAACTTATTTGAAAGATGCTCATCTCATACGGACGTCTCGCTCCTGCGACATCGACCTCTGTTGGACAATTTTGTGAGGAATGCTTCTCTTTGACAACATGGAGTGTGGAAAATTTCTTACTTGAGACTGCTATTGGATGCAAAGTCTTATCACTTATTCTCTTCAGGTAAAGAACTGTACCAGCAAGCAAACTCAGTACAAGTCAGGAAATTCCCAGGATCTGATATGCACCAACATTATATTCATCATGTCTTATTGGAGACTCCATCATTTCCAAAGGTTGGGCTTCTTCAACACCAGAAATTTCTTTCACTATGCTTTCAGGATTGTCAATCATCAACTCAAGTGCATTATAAACAATGAAAGATTGGGATTCAGCCAACTCAACCTCAATATTAGAAGTTGTAAGCCGTTGGTCCGAATCCCTTTCTGAACTATCAGATTCATTCCCCTCAGCTGGGACAATAGAAACTTTTTGTCTCCACCAAATCATGCTTTCCTTGTTCTACATCCTTTTCTAAGATATCAGCCCCATTTACCTCGGCTAATTGAATTGCGGAAGCTTCTTCAATCTCCAACACATCCACTCTTTTAATTTCAACTTCCCCACCGTCATCTAAATCAGCATCCATTTGAAATTCTTCCTCATCTGGATCGGTTTCAGATTCTTCATCCTATACTAACCCAAATGGTTCAAACTTTTTATCCAATTCCTCACTACCAGTACTGCCTTTCAAATATCGTGATATATATTGCTACTCTCTTCTAGAGTAGTCAAGTTCATGAATTTAATCGGATGCACATCATCTATTCTACCAAGGTCATTGATCAACTTTGAGAAATAAGAAACCACTTCACCCGAGAATTTCTTAAATTAACTATTAGCCTTAGCTAAGACTGGAAAATCCAAGACCGGAATAGGTGATGGAATACTGACATTAGAGAATCTAAAGTCTATAATAGACTCAGGGGTAGCAAGTATAGGAGAATCAGTTACTGAGAATGATAAGAAAGCAATCATAAGTACCAACATCAGAGAGAAAAACCTCAATATTGTTCAAGATCTTGATTTTGATTTCATTAATGCCTCGGATATGTCCTCAGCAACAGGTAGTGCAGGTTCATCAATTTGCTTAGCAACAGGCATTGCAGGTTCCTTTTCTTGATCAACCGTTGCTTCAGTTAACGTCTCTTCTGAAGAAAAACCATTAGACTCTTCCAATAAATCTTTAGTTAGAGAACTCTCACTGCCATCTGTGTCTGAAAGGTTCTCAGACAGTAACTCAAACACGTAGCAGTCATCTAGCTTGGGTTTGCTTGGAGAAAGGTAATTGGTTTTAGGGTCATATGGAGGTAGAGAGGGATCAGCATCTAGTTAGCCTATTGCAGGAGAGACCAATGGTTCATCATTGTAAATGTCAGAATCCATTGTTACAGTATCAGAAAGGGATTCATAATTTAAACATGCCTTCGAAAACGTCATCCTTTTCGGGGTTTTGGTAACCGGAGGAAAACCATCAATAGGAACAGTCTCCTTAGGCTCTATAACCTTCTCAGAATTTTTATTATGTTCATCAGAATTTGGAGAAAAGAATGTAGATTTACCGTCGGATAAGGTGATTGAAGTCCTTACAGGATCATTTCATTCCACCAAGATTTTCTCTTTCCGGGATTGAGCAATCTTGGAAGAAGCTGAAATCGTCAGAGACATGAAAGTATGGCAAACCTTTGCCGGTGATTTCTGATTCGCTGCTTTGGATTCATTCTCCTTCTCATCGAAACCCCATGACAAAGAAGAAGAACCCAACTCTCGTTTCCTAGAATTAGACACCATTCTTGTCGAATCTGCAAAAAAAAAAGAAAACAACAAAGTAAATCAAGAAATCTTACAAAAAAGTTTGACATTTCAAATCAAGAAAATTGAGTAAAACAATGGGAAAATGGAAATTACCAGCATGGCTATTAGCAGGAGTAACAGGGTTAAATCCTCTGTGGGTTGCAAGAACCGAAGGCCGTGAAAAAGTGTTGCTGTTGAAGCTTCTTCTGGGTGTAGAATTGTTGTTTTCGGAGGTTCTTGGATGAGGTGGAAACGATCTTATAGAGTGTGTAGAAGGAGACTTGTTATTAGAAGAAACCGCCATTGATAATAATGTTGTATACCAAGAAAGGGAATTGGTTTTAGGGTCATATGGAGGTAGAGAGGGATCAGCATCTAGTGAGGCTATTGCAGGAGTATCAGAAAGGGATTCAAAATTTGAAGATGCCTGCGAAAACGTTACCCTTTTCGGGGAACAAGTACAGTTTCTTTAGGCTCCATACCTTCTTTGAATTTTTATTATGTTCTTCAGAATTTGCAGAATAGAACGTAGCTTTACCGTCGGATAAGGTAATTGAAGTCCTTATAGGATCATTTCTTTCCATCAAGATTTTCTTTATTGGGGATTGAGCAATCTTGGAAGAAGCTGAAATCGTCATAGACATGAAATTCTTGGAACTCTTTGCCGGTGATTTCAGTTTCGCCGCTTTGGATTCATTCTCCTTCTCATCAAAACTCCATGACAAAGAAGAAGAACCCAACTCTCCTTTCCCAGAATTAGACACCATTCTTGTCGAATATACAAAAAAACAAGAAAACAAAAAAGTAAATCAAGAAATCTTGCAAAAAAATTTTGACATTTCAAATCTAGAAAATTGAGTTAAACAACGGGAAAATGGAAATTACCAGCAGGGGTATTAGCTCAGGGTTGAATCCTCTGTTGGTCGCAAGAACCGAAGGCCGTAAAAAAGGGTTGTCGTTGAAGCTTCTTCTGGGTGTAGAATTGTTGTTTTCGGAGGTTCTTGGATGAGGTGGAAAGGATCTTATAGAGAGTGGACAAGGAGACTTGTTAATAGAAGAAACCGCAATTGATGATAATGTTGTATACCAAGTAAGGTAAGCGAATCTTCGAATCGTCCAGGGAGACCACACAAACAAATGGAAAAAATGCAAATTGAGAGAAAGGAAACTTTAGTAATTGTTGAGTTGAAATTGGAGAGAAGATCCTGAATATCTTTGTATCAGCTAGTTTTGAAATTTTGAAGAATAATAGGCAAATGTTGCAAATTTGAAAAGGGGATTAAAAGAGGTGAGCTTTCGATAATTGCTTCTTTTTCTCATTAGATAAAAGTGGAATTTTATATTAAAGATGAATAGTTTGATTCAATGCAGGCTAAAAAAGGGGAAGAAATAGAACAGACAAATAAGTTATATATGGGGTATTACCAAAAAAAAGTTATATATGGGGTAAAAAATATTTACTCAATTTTAGAAATTACTAATATATGTAATTACAATTAATTAGATATCTAAAGTAAATGATACTTCCTTTTTCTCAGTGCATTTTTATTTATCGTGCAATAGGTATTCTTTTTTGTTTGTCTAATTTAAAAATCAAGAGATAATTTATCAATAATTTTTAATTTGAGTTTGTTATATTAACTATAGTTATTTTTCAAAGTATAAATGCTATTATATTCAAGTAATAATATAATAAAATGGTGATTTTATTTCTTGTTGTATTAAGTCAATACTAGATAAATAAAAAAGATCGAGGAAATAAGTAACATGTATGGCAGGTTGGTACAAAAATATCACTACACTATCATATTCATACCATCATGTACTTACTATGTGAACTTTTATCTATTAGACTATTACAAACAACTTATTTAATAAGGTCACAACATCAAGAATTTAAAATTAGAATAGTTGCCGCTCAAACGTGCCTTTACATCAAGTTCGATGATTTCGCTATTCTTGTTTCGCAATGTTCATCAAAATTCAAGTTCTTTTATTTCATTTTCTTGATTAAGAAATCTCGAAAGTAAATGCTGCAAGGTTCGAAATTCAGTGAATAGTAAGCGAATGTCTTTATCTTTTCTCACTTAAATATTTTTTTTGCACATGCTACTGCTTCATACTCTGCCATGTGGTTACATATTAAACATTGCGCTCTTATCACTAGATAAAAATAATATGACATTCACGATTGTAAATCTTATTTACTAAGAATGATCTATTACATTTATAAGCGGGATTGGCCCTTCTTAACATTCACAGTCTAATAATAATAATTATGGATATTGTCGATAAATATTCTCCCACTAAAAACTAAGCCCAAGCAAATTAATGATAAGACTTATCTCAATATTAAGTAGTAATATATTTGCCTTCTCATCAGATCTAGTTTATCTTCCTTTATGTATAATCTTGTTTTTCATGATTTCATGTTCTAATTTAATTCAATTCTGTTGTGTTAGATGTCTTTTTTTTTCATATTCTATTCTATTGACTTGTGCATAAAAATTAAGCTTTTATGTCTCTTTTATAAACTAAAAATTCTCAAAAGTAAATTTCACGAGGCTCAAAACTTGGTGGATAATAAGCAACAAACGTCTCTATCTTTTCTCACTTAAATACATAATTTTTTATATGGTACAATTTCATACTCCAACGTTTGTCTAGTTTACCATTGAATATTCCACTCTCATCAATCATCACTAAATAAAGGGAAAAGACATCATTTCCACCCCATACTATACAAGAAAAGTCTAAGTCACACCTAAATTATATAAGTGACCTATTGCACACTTTAACTATATAAAAGTGATATTATTACCTCCCCGCGACCCCCATTCTAAGCCGCGTCTGTTACACTTATTTTAGGCGCATCCAGCCTGTTAAATAACAAAAGTAAACGGCTAAAAACATTAAGGTAAAAGGCATTGTTTCCACCCCAAACTATAGTCGAAAAGTCGAATCCACACCTAAACTATATAAGTAACCTATTACACACCTTAACTATAAAAAAAAATGATATTTTACGTGGTGTTGACGTGGCAGCGCGTGTAAAACACTACACCACATGAAAGTGGTGGTAGCCTGACAGGGTGTAAATAGTTTCACTTTTTTATAGTTTAGGTGTGTAATAGGTCACTAGTATAGTTTAGGTGTGCCTTCGACTTTTCGAATATAATTTGGGTGAAAACAATGTCTTTTCTATCATGTGACTATGATTGTAAATCATATTTAAGAAAAAAAGACGCTCCTGCGACATCATCCTTTGATTTGGGCTATTTCTAGCTATGAGATAAACTTATTTGGAAGATTCTCATCTCAAACGGACAAGACGCTCCTGCGTTATCGACCTCTGTTGGCCAATTTTGAGAGGAATGTTTCTCTTTGACAACATGGTGTGTGGCAAATTTCTTACGTGACACTGCTATTGGATGCAAAGTCTTATCACTTATTCTCTTCAGGTAAAGAACTGTACCAGCAAGCAGACTCAGTACAAGTCAGGAAATTCCCAGGATCTGATATGCACCAACATTATATTCATCATGTCTTATTGGAGACTCCATCATTTCCAAAGGTTGGGCTTCTTCAACACCAGAAATTTCTTTCACTATGCTTTCAGGATTGTCAATCATCAACTCAAGTGCATTATAAACAATGAAAGATTGGGATTCAGCCAACTCAACCTCAATATTAGAAGTTGTAAGCCGTTGGTCCGAATCCCTTTCTGAACTATCAGATTCATTCCCCTCAGCTGGGACAATAGAAACTTTTTGTCTCCACCAAATCATGCTTTCCTTGTTCTACATCCTTTTCTAAGATATCAGCCCCATTTACCTCGGCTAATTGAATTGCGGAAGCTTCTTCAATCTCCAACACATCCACTCTTTTAATTTCAACTTCCCCACCGTCATCTAAATCAGCATCCATTTGAAATTCTTCCTCATCTGGATCGGTTTCAGATTCTTCATCCTTTACTAACCCAAATGGTTCAAACTTTTTATCCAATTCCTCACTACCAGTACTGCCTTTCAAATATCGTGATATATATTGCTACTCTCTTCTAGAGTAGTCAAGTTCATGAATTTAATCGGATGCACATCATCTATTCTACCAAGGTCATTGATCAACTTTGAGAAATAAGAAACCACTTCACCCGAGAATTTCTTAAATTAACTATTAGCCTTAGCTAAGACTGGAAAATCCAAGACCGGAATAGGTGATGGAATACTGACATTAGAGAATCTAAAGTCTATAATAGACTCAGGGGTAGCAAGTATAGGAGAATCAGTTACTGAGAATGATAAGAAAGCAATCATAAGTACCAACATCAGAGAGAAAAACCTCAATATTGTTCAAGATCTTGATTTTGATTTCATTAATGCCTCGGATATGTCCTCAGCAACAGGTAGTGCAGGTTCATCAATTTGCTTAGCAACAGGCATTGCAGGTTCCTTTTCTTGATCAACCGTTGCTTCAGTTAACGTCTCTTCTGAAGAAAAACCATTAGACTCTTCCAATAAATCTTTAGTTAGAGAACTCTCACTGCCATCTGTGTCTGAAAGGTTCTCAGACAGTAACTCAAACACGTAGCAGTCATCTAGCTTGGGTTTGCTTGGAGAAAGGTAATTGGTTTTAGGGTCATATGGAGGTAGAGAGGGATCAGCATCTAGTTAGCCTATTGCAGGAGAGACCAATGGTTCATCATTGTAAATGTCAGAATCCATTGTTACAGTATCAGAAAGGGATTCATAATTTAAACATGCCTTCGAAAACGTCATCCTTTTCGGGGTTTTGGTAACCGGAGGAAAACCATCAATAGGAACAGTCTCCTTAGGCTCTATAACCTTCTCAGAATTTTTATTATGTTCATCAGAATTTGGAGAAAAGAATGTAGATTTACCGTCGGATAAGGTGATTGAAGTCCTTACAGGATCATTTCATTCCACCAAGATTTTCTCTTTCCGGGATTGAGCAATCTTGGAAGAAGCTGAAATCGTCAGAGACATGAAAGTATGGCAAACCTTTGCCGGTGATTTCTGATTCGCTGCTTTGGATTCATTCTCCTTCTCATCGAAACCCCATGACAAAGAAGAAGAACCCAACTCTCGTTTCCTAGAATTAGACACCATTCTTGTCGAATCTGCAAAAAAAAAAGAAAACAACAAAGTAAATCAAGAAATCTTACAAAAAAGTTTGACATTTCAAATCAAGAAAATTGAGTAAAACAATGGGAAAATGGAAATTACCAGCATGGCTATTAGCAGGAGTAACAGGGTTAAATCCTCTGTGGGTTGCAAGAACCGAAGGCCGTGAAAAAGTGTTGCTGTTGAAGCTTCTTCTGGGTGTAGAATTGTTGTTTTCGGAGGTTCTTGGATGAGGTGGAAACGATCTTATAGAGTGTGTAGAAGGAGACTTGTTATTAGAAGAAACCGCCATTGATAATAATGTTGTATACCAAGAAAGGGAATTGGTTTTAGGGTCATATGGAGGTAGAGAGGGATCAGCATCTAGTGAGGCTATTGCAGGAGTATCAGAAAGGGATTCAAAATTTGAAGATGCCTGCGAAAACGTTACCCTTTTCGGGGAACAAGTACAGTTTCTTTAGGCTCCATACCTTCTTTGAATTTTTATTATGTTCTTCAGAATTTGCAGAATAGAACGTAGCTTTACCGTCGGATAAGGTAATTGAAGTCCTTATAGGATCATTTCTTTCCATCAAGATTTTCTTTATTGGGGATTGAGCAATCTTGGAAGAAGCTGAAATCGTCATAGACATGAAATTCTTGGAACTCTTTGCCGGTGATTTCAGTTTCGCCGCTTTGGATTCATTCTCCTTCTCATCAAAACTCCATGACAAAGAAGAAGAACCCAACTCTCCTTTCCCAGAATTAGACACCATTCTTGTCGAATATACAAAAAAACAAGAAAACAAAAAAGTAAATCAAGAAATCTTGCAAAAAAATTTTGACATTTCAAATCTAGAAAATTGAGTTAAACAACGGGAAAATGGAAATTACCAGCAGGGGTATTAGCTCAGGGTTGAATCCTCTGTTGGTCGCAAGAACCGAAGGCCGTAAAAAAGGGTTGTCGTTGAAGCTTCTTCTGGGTGTAGAATTGTTGTTTTCGGAGGTTCTTGGATGAGGTGGAAAGGATCTTATAGAGAGTGGACAAGGAGACTTGTTAATAGAAGAAACCGCAATTGATGATAATGTTGTATACCAAGTAAGGTAAGCGAATCTTCGAATCGTCCAGGGAGACCACACAAACAAATGGAAAAAATGCAAATTGAGAGAAAGGAAACTTTAGTAATTGTTGAGTTGAAATTGGAGAGAAGATCCTGAATATCTTTGTATCAGCTAGTTTTGAAATTTTGAAGAATAATAGGCAAATGTTGCAAATTTGAAAAGGGGATTAAAAGAGGTGAGCTTTCGATAATTGCTTCTTTTTCTCATTAGATAAAAGTGGAATTTTATATTAAAGATGAATAGTTTGATTCAATGCAGGCTAAAAAAGGGGAAGAAATAGAACAGACAAATAAGTTATATATGGGGTATTACCAAAAAAAAAGTTATATATGGGGTAAAAAATATTTACTCAATTTTAGAAATTACTAATATATGTAATTACAATTAATTAGATATCTAAAGTAAATGATACTTCCTTTTTCTCAGTGCATTTTTATTTATCGTGCAATAGGTATTCTTTTTTGTTTGTCTAATTTAAAAATCAAGAGATAATTTATCAATAATTTTTAATTTGAGTTTGTTATATTAACTATAGTTATTTTTCAAAGTATAAATGCTATTATATTCAAGTAATAATATAATAAAATGGTGATTTTATTTCTTGTTGTATTAAGTCAATACTAGATAAATAAAAAAGATCGAGGAAATAAGTAACATGTATGGCAGGTTGGTACAAAAATATCACTACACTATCATATTCATACCATCATGTACTTACTATGTGAACTTTTATCTATTAGACTATTACAAACAACTTATTTAATAAGGTCACAACATCAAGAATTTAAAATTAGAATAGTTGCCGCTCAAACGTGCCTTTACATCAAGTTCGATGATTTCGCTATTCTTGTTTCGCAATGTTCATCAAAATTCAAGTTCTTTTATTTCATTTTCTTGATTAAGAAATCTCGAAAGTAAATGCTGCAAGGTTCGAAATTCAGTGAATAGTAAGCGAATGTCTTTATCTTTTCTCACTTAAATATTTTTTTTGCACATGCTACTGCTTCATACTCTGCCATGTGGTTACATATTAAACATTGCGCTCTTATCACTAGATAAAAATAATATGACATTCACGATTGTAAATCTTATTTACTAAGAATGATCTATTACATTTATAAGCGGGATTGGCCCTTCTTAACATTCACAGTCTAATAATAATAATTATGGATATTGTCGATAAATATTCTCCCACTAAAAACTAAGCCCAAGCAAATTAATGATAAGACTTATCTCAATATTAAGTAGTAATATATTTGCCTTCTCATCAGATCTAGTTTATCTTCCTTTATGTATAATCTTGTTTTTCATGATTTCATGTTCTAATTTAATTCAATTCTGTTGTGTTAGATGTCTTTTTTTTTCATATTCTATTCTATTGACTTGTGCATAAAAATTAAGCTTTTATGTCTCTTTTATAAACTAAAAATTCTCAAAAGTAAATTTCACGAGGCTCAAAACTTGGTGGATAATAAGCAACAAACGTCTCTATCTTTTCTCACTTAAATACATAATTTTTTATATGGTACAATTTCATACTCCAACGTTTGTCTAGTTTACCATTGAATATTCCACTCTCATCAAACATCACTAAATAAAGGGAAAAGACATCATTTCCACCCCATACTATACAAGAAAAGTCTAAGTCACACCTAAATTATATAAGTGACCTATTGCACACTTTAACTATATAAAAGTGATATTATTACCTCCCCGCGACCCCCATTCTAAGCCGCGTCTGTTACACTTATTTTAGGCGCATCCAGCCTGTTAAATAACAAAAGTAAACGGCTAAAAACATTAAGGTAAAAGGCATTGTTTCCACCCCAAACTATAGTCGAAAAGTCGAATCCACACCTAAACTATATAAGTAACCTATTACACACCTTAACTATAAAAAAAAATGATATTTTACGTGGTGTTGACGTGGCAGCGCGTGTAAAACACTACACCACATGAAAGTGGTGGTAGCCTGACAGGGTGTAAATAGTTTCACTTTTTTATAGTTTAGGTGTGTAATAGGTCACTAGTATAGTTTAGGTGTGCCTTCGACTTTTCGAATATAATTTGGGTGAAAACAATGTCTTTTCTATCATGTGACTATGATTGTAAATCATATTTAAGAAAAAAAGACGCTCCTGCGACATCATCCTTTGATTTGGGCTATTTCTAGCTATGAGATAAACTTATTTGGAAGATTCTCATCTCAAACGGACAAGACGCTCCTGCGTTATCGACCTCTGTTGGCCAATTTTGAGAGGAATGTTTCTCTTTGACAACATGGTGTGTGGCAAATTTCTTACGTGACACTGCTACTGGATGCAAAGTCTTATCACTTCTTCTCTTCACGTAGAGAACTGTATCAGCAAGCAGACTCAGTACAAGTCAGGAAATTCCCAGGATCTGATATGCACCAACATTATATTCATCATGTCTTATTGGAGACTCCATCATTTCCAAAGGTTGGGCTTCTTCAACACCAGAAATTTCTTTCACTATGCTTTCAGGATTGTCAATCATCAACTCAAGTGCATTATAAACAATGAAAGATTGGGATTCAGCCAACTCAACCTCAATATTAGAAGTTGTAAGCCGTTGGTCCGAATCCCTTTCTGAACTATCAGATTCATTCCCCTCAGCTGGGACAATAGAAACTTTTTCAGTCTCCACCAAATCATGCTTTCCTTGTTCTACATCCTTTTCTAAGATATCAGCCCCATTTACCTCGGCTAATTGAATTGCGGAAGCTTCTTCAATCTCCAACACATCCACTCTTTTAATTTCAACTTCCCCACCGTCATCTAAATCAGCATCCATTTGAAATTCTTCCTCATCTGGATCGGTTTCAGATTCTTCATCCTATACTAACCCAAATGGTTCAAACTTTTTATCCAATTCCTCACTACCAGTACTGCCTTTCAAATATCGTGATATATATTGCTACTCTCTTCTAGAGTAGTCAAGTTCATGAATTTAATCGGATGCACATCATCTATTCTACCAAGGTCATTGATCAACTTTGAGAAATAAGAAACCACTTCACCCGAGAATTTCTTAAATTAACTATTAGCCTTAGCTAAGACTGGAAAATCCAAGACCGGAATAGGTGATGGAATACTGACATTAGAGAATCTAAAGTCTATAATAGACTCAGGGGTAGCAAGTATAGGAGAATCAGTTACTGAGAATGATAAGAAAGCAAACATAAGTACCAACATCAGAGATAAAAACCTCAATATTGTTGAAGATCTTTATTTTAATTTCATTTTTGCCTCAGATATGTCCTCAAAAACAGGTAGTGCAGGTTCATCAATTTGCTTAGCAACATGTATTATAGGTTCCTCTTATTGATCAACCGTTGCTTCAGTGAACGCCTCTTCTGAAGAAGAACCATTATACTCTTCCAATAAATCATTAGTTAGAGAACTTTCACTACCATCTATGTCTGAAAGGTTCTCAGATAATAACTCAAACAAGTAGCAGTCATCTAGCTTGGGTTTTCTTGGAGAAAGGTAAATAGTTTTAGGGTCATATGGAGGTAGAGAGGGATCAGCATCTAGTGAGGCTATTGCAGGAGAGACCAATGGTTCATGATTGCAAATGTCAGAATTCATTGTTACAGTATCAGGAAGGGATCCAGAATTTAAAGATGCCTCATAAAATGTCACCCTTTTTGGGGTTTTGGTAACCGGAGGAAAACCATCAATAGGAACAGACTCCTTAGGCTCCATAACCTTCTTAGAATTTCAATTATGTTCTTCAAAATTTGTGGAAAAAATTATTGCTTTACCGTCGGATAAGGTGATTGAAGTCCTTACAAGATCATTTCTTTCCACCAAGATTTTCTTTTCCTGGGATTGAGCAATCTTGGAAGAAGCTGAACTCGTCAGAGACATGAAATTCTTGGAACCCTTTGCCGGTGATTTCAGTTTCACCGCTTTGGATTCATTCTCCATCTCATCAAAACCCCATGACAAAGAAAAAGAACCCAACTCTCCTTTACCATAATTAGACACCATTCTTGTCGAAACTGCAAAAAAACAAGAAAACAACAAAGTAAATCAAGAAATCTTGGAACAAATTTTTGACATTTCAAGTCATGAAAATTAAGTAAATCAATAGGAATACGGAAATTACCAGATTTGCTATCAGCAGGAGTAACAGGGTTGAATCCTCTGTGGGTTGCAAGAACCGATGGCTGTAAAAAAGGGTTGCCGTTAAAGCTTCTAATGGGTGTAGAATTGTTGTTTTTAGAGGTTCTCGGATGAGGTGAAAAGGATGTTATAGAGAGTGGATAAGGAGAATTGTTATTAGAAGAAACCTCCATTTATGACAATGTTGTATACATGGAAATTTAATTGGTTTTAGGGTCATATGGAGGGAGAGAGGGATCAACATCTAGTGAGGCTATTGCAGGAGTATCAGAAAGGGAATCAGAATATAAAGATGCCTCCGAAAATAATACTATTTTCGGGGTTTTGGTAACCGGCGGAATACCACCAACAGGAACAGTCTCCTTAGGCTCCATAACCTTCTAGGAATTTTGATTATGTTCTTCAGAATTTGCAGAATGCAATGCAGCTTTACCGTCGGATAAGGTGATTAAAGTCCTTACAGGATCATTTCGTTCCACCAAGATTTTCTTTTTCTGGGATTCAGAAATCTTGGAAGAAGTTGAAATGGTCAAAGACATGAAATTTTTGGAACCCTTTGTGGGTGATTTCAGTTTTGCCGCTTTGGATTCATTCTCCTTCTCATCAAAACCCCATATCACAGAAGAAGAACCCAACTCTCTTTTCCCAGAATTAGACACCATTCTTGTCGAATCTACAAAAAATCAAGAAATCAACAAAGTAAATCAAGAAATCTTGCAACAAATTTTTGACATTTCAAATCAAGAAAATTGAGTAAAACAATGGGAAAACGAAAATTACCAGCAGGGCTATTAGCTCAGGGTTGAATCCTCCGTGGGTCGTAAGAACCGAAGGCTACAAAAAAGGGTTGCCGTTGAAGCTTCTTCTAGGTGTAGAATTGTTGTTTTCGGAGGTTCTTGGATGAGGTGGAAAAGATCTTACAGAGATTGGAGAAGGAGACTTGTTATTAGAAGAAACCGCCACTGATGATAATATTGTATATCAAGAAAGGTAATTGGTTTTATGGTCATATGGAGGTAATGAGGGATCAGCATCTAGTGAGGCTATTGAAGGAGTATCAAAAAGGGATTCAAAATTTAAAGATGCCTCCAAAAACGTTACCCTTTTCGGGGGTTTGGTAACCGGAGCAAGACCATCAACAGGAATAGTCCCCTTAGGTTCCATAACCTTCTCAGAATTTTGATTATGTTCATCAGAATTTGCAGAAAAGAACATAGCTTTAACGTCGGATAATGTGATTGAAGTCCTTATAGGATCATTTCTTTCCACCAATATTTTCTTTTTCCGGGATTGAGCAATCTTGGAAGAAGCAGAAATCTTCATAGGCATGAAATTCTTGGAACCCTTTGCTGGTGATTTCCGGTTCGCCACTTTGGATTCCTCCTTCTTATTAAAACCCAATGACAAAGAAAAAGAACCCAACTCTCCTTTCCCAGAATTAGACACCATTCTTGTTGAATCTACAAAAAAAACAAGAAAACAACAAAGTAAATCAAGAAATCTTGCAATAAATTTTTGACATTTCAAATCAAGAAAATTGAGCAAAACAACGGGAAAACAAAAATTACAAGCATGGCAATTAGCAGGAGTAACATGGTTGAATCCTCTGTGGTTTGCAAGAACCGAAGGCCGCGAAAAAGGGTTGTCGTTAAAGCTTCTTCTAGGTGTAGAATTGTTGTTTTCGGAGGTTCTTGGATGAGGTGGAAAGGATCTTATAGAGAGTGGAGAAGGAGACTTGTTGTTAGAAGAAACCGCCATTGATGATAATGTTGTATACCAAGAAAGGTAATTGGTTTTAGGGTAATATGGAGGTAGAGAGGGATCAGCATCTAGTGAGGCTATTGCCGGAGTATCAGAAAGAGATTCAGAATTTAAAGATGCCTCTGAAAATGTTAACCTTTTCGGGGTTTTGGTAACCGGAGGAAGACGATCAACAGGAAAAATCTCCTTAGGCTCCATAACCTTCTCAGAATTTTGATTATGTTCTTCAATATTTGCAGAATGGAACGTAGCTTTACCGTCGAATAAGGTGATTGAAGTCCTTACAGGATCATTTCTTTCCACCAAGATTTTCATTTTCTGGGATTGAGCAATCTTGGAAGAAGTTGAAATTGTTATAGGCATCAAATTCTGGGAATCCTTTGCCGGTAATTTCAGTTTCGCCGCTTTGGATTCATTCTCCTTCTCATCAAAACCCCATGACAAAGAATAAGAACCCAACTCTCTTTTCCCAGAATTAGACACCATTCTTGTCGAATCTACCAAAAAACAAGAAAACAACAAAGTAAATCAAGAAATCTTGGAACAAATTTTTGACATTTCAAATCAAGAAAATTGAGTAAAACAACGGGAAAATGGAAAGTACCAGCAGGGCTATTAGCTCGGGGTTGAATCCTCTGTGGGTCGCAAGAACCGAATGCCGCAAAAAAGGGTTGCTGTTGAAGCTTCTTCTGGGTGTAGAATTGTTGCTTTCGGAGGTTCTTGGATAAGGTGGAAAGGACCTTATAGAGAGTGGAGAAGGAGACTTGTTATTAGAAAAAACCGCCATTGATGATAATATTGTATACCAAGAAAGGTAATTTGTTTTAGGGTCATATGGAGGTAGAGAGGGATCAGCATCTAGTGAGGCTATTATAGGAGTACCAGAAAGGGATTCAGAATTTAAAGATGCCTCCTAAAACGTTACCCTTTTGGGGTTTTGGTAACTGGAGGAAGAACATCAACAGGAACAGTCTCCTTAGGCTCCATAACCTTCTCAGAATTTTGATTATGTTCTTCAGAATTTGCAGAATAGAACGTAGCTTTACCGTCGGATAAGGTGATTGAAGTCCTTACAAGATCATTTCTTTCCCAGGATCTGATATGCACCACCATTATCTTCATCATGTCTTATTGGAGACTCCATCATTTCCAAAGTTTGGGCTTCTTCAACAGCAGAAATTTCTTTCACTATGCTTTTAGGATTGTCAATCATCGACTCAAGTGCATTATCAGCAATGAAAGATTGGGATTCAGCTAACTAAACCTCAGCATTAGAACTTGTAAGCCCTTGGTCCAAATCCCTTTCTGAACTATCAGATTCATTCCCCTCAGCTGGGACAACAGAAACTTTTTCAGTCTCCACCAAATCATGCTCTCCTTGTTCTACATCCTTTTCTAACCTATCAGCCCCATTTACCTCGGCTAATTGAACTGCGGAAGCTTCTTCTTTGTCCAACACATCCACTCCTTCAATTTCAACTTCCCCACTGTCATCTAAATCAGCATCCATTTGAAATTCTTCCTTATCTGGCTCGGTTTCAGATTCTTCATCCTCTTCTAACTCAATTGGTTCAAACTTTTTATCTAATTTCTTACTACCAGTACTGCCTTTCAAATATCGTGATATATATTGCTACTCTCTTCTAGAGCAGTCAAGTTCATGAATTTAATCGGATGCACATCATCTATTCTACCAAGGTCATTAATAAACTTTGATAAATAAGAAACCACTTCACCCGTGAATTGCTTAAAGTAACTATTAGCCTTAGCTAAGACCGGAAAAGCCAAGACCAGAATAGGTTATGGAATACTGACATTCGAGAATCTTAAGTCAATAATAGACCCAGGGGTGGCAAGTATAGGAGAATCAGTTACTGAGAATAATAAGAAAGCAAACATAAGTACCAACATCAGAGATAAAAACCTCAATATTGTTGAAGATCTTTATTTTAATTTCATTTTTGCCTCAGATATGTCTTCAAAAACAGGTAGTGCAGGTTCATCAATTTGCTTAGCAACATGTATTATAGGTTCCTCTTATTGATCAACCGTTGCTTCAGTGAACGCCTCTTCTGAAGAAGAACCATTATACTCTTCCAATAAATCATTAGTTAGAGAACTTTCACTACCATCTATGTCTGAAAGGTTCTCAGATAATAACTCAAACAAGTAGCAGTCATCTAGCTTGGGTTTTCTTGGAGAAAGGTAAATAGTTTTAGGGTCATATGGAGGTAGAGAGGGATCAGCATCTAGTGAGGCTATTGCAGGAGAGACCAATGGTTCATGATTGCAAATGTCAGAATCCATTGTTACAGTATCAGAAAGGGATTCAAAATTTAAAGATGCCTCCAAAACCATTACCCTTTTTGGGGTTTTTGTAACCGGAGGTAAACCATCAACAGAAACAGTCTCCGTAGGCTCCATAACCTTTTTAGAATTTTGTTTATGTTCTTCAGAATTTGCAGAAAAGAACGTAGCTTTACCGTCGGATAAGGTTATTGAAGTCCTTACAGGATCATTACTTTCGACCAAGATTTTCTTTTTTCGGGATTGAGCAATCTTGGAAGAAGTTGAAATCGTCAGAGACACGAAATTCTTGGAACCCTTTGACGGTGATTTCAGTTTCGCCGCTTTGGATTCATTCTCCTTCTCATCAAAACCCCATGACAAAGAAAAAGAACCCAACTCTCCTTTCCCAGAATTAGACACCATTATTGTCGAATCTGCAAAAAAATAAGAAAACAACAAAGTAAATCAAGAAATCTTGCAACAAATTTTTGACATTTCAAATCAAGAAAATTGAGTAAGACAACGGGAAAATAGAAATTACCAGCATGGCTATTAGCAGGAGTAACAGGGTTGAATCCTCTGTGGGTTGCATGAACCGAAGGCCGCAAAAAAAGGTTGTCGTTGAATCTTCTTCTAGGTGTAGAATTGTTGTTTTCGGAGGTTCTTGGATGAGATGGAAAGGATCTTATAGAGAGTGGAGAAGGAGAATTGTTATTAGAAGAAACCACCATTTATGATAATGTTGTATACCAAGAAAGGTAATTGGTTTTAGGGTCATATGGAGGGAGAGAGGGATCAGCATCTAGTGAGGATATTGCAGGAGTATCAGAAAGTGATTCAGAATTTAAAGATGCCTCAAAAAAGGTTACCCTTTTCGGGGTTTTGGTAACCGGAGGAAGACCATCAATAGGAACAGTCTCCTTAGGATCCATAACCTGCTAAGAATTTTGATTATGTTCTTCAGAATTTGTAGAATAGAATGTAGCTTTACCGTCGGATAAGGTGATTGAAGTCCTTACAGGATCATTTCTTTCCTCCAAGATTTTCTTTTTCTGGGATTGAGTAATCTTGGAAGAAGGTGAAATCGTCATAGACATGAAATTCTTGGAACCCTTTGCCGGTGATTTCAGTTTCGCCGCTTTGGATTCATTCTCCTTCTCATCAAAACCCCATTACAAAGAAGAAGAACCCAACTCTCCTTTCCCAGAAATAGACACCATTCTTTTCGAATCTACAAAAAAACAAGAAAACAACAAAGTAAATTAAGAAATCTTGAAAAAAAATTTTGACATTTC
This sequence comes from Capsicum baccatum var. pendulum, assembly GCA_030864225.1. NCBI lineage: Eukaryota > Viridiplantae > Streptophyta > Magnoliopsida > Solanales > Solanaceae > Capsicum > Capsicum baccatum. The sequence goes on from CM061553.1 coordinate 250,579,174, forward strand.
AAATCAAGAAAATTCAGTAAAACAACAGGAAAACGGAAATTACTAGCAAGGCTATTAGCTCAGGGTTGAATCCTCTGTGGGTCACAAGAATCGAAGGCCGCAAAAAAGGGTTGCCGTTGAAGATTCTTCTGGGTGTAGAATTGTTGTTTTCGGAGGTTCTTGGATGAGGTGGAAAGGATCTTATAGAGAGTGGAGAAGGAGACTTGTTATTAGAAGAAACCGCCATTGATGATAATGTCGTATACCAAGAAAGGTAAGCGAAACTTTCGAATCGTCCAGGGAGACCAAACAAGCAAATGGAAATAATGCAAATTGAGAGACAGGAAACTTTAGTAATTGTTGAGTTTTGAAATCGGAGAGAAGATCCTGAAGATCTTTGTATCGGCTAGTTTTGAAATTTTGAAGAATAATAGGCAAATATTACAATTTTGAAAAAGTGATTAAAAGAGCTGACCTTTCGATAATTGCTTCTTTTTTTCGTTAGATAAAAGTGGAATTTTGAATTAAAGATGAATAGTTTGATTCAATGCAGGCCAAAAAAATTGGAAGAAATAGAACGGACAAAATAAGTTATATATGGGGTATTACCAAAAAAAAGTTATATTTGGGGTAAAAAATATTTCGCTATTATTGTTTCTCAATGTTCATCAAAATTCAAGTTCTTTTATTTCAGTTTCTTGATTAAGAAATCTCGAAAGTAAATGCTGCGAGGTTCGAAATTCGGTGAATAGTAAGTGAAAGTCTTTATCTTTTCTCACCTAAAGAGGTTATTGAGAAGGTAAAGATTGATTTTGAGGAGAATGAAAAAATGAATAATGTTTAAAATGAAAAAAAAAAAAGAAAATGAGAGAAGATAGAAAACTAAGAAAGGAAACAAAATAAATTTTATAAAATTTCTAATTCTGATTTCATAATCCTTGTCCATTGTGTATTATGGCCAAGATTTTTGGAGATGGGATCCAAAAGAAGATACAAAAGAATGCATAAAATGAGAAGATATATATATATATATAAAGATACAAAAATGAGAAAAAAAATTGGGATAATTACACAACTTAGCCAATATTGACTCCTAATTAACTTATTTAGCCTTGTTTCAATTAATTATAATTCATAACGTTCTCTTGCCTATTAATTTTTTCATAACTACAATTCATTGTCTCTTCCATTAATTTTTTTTCTCTATTTTCTATTACTTTTTCAGTTTTTTCCTTTTCTCTTTCTTTTCTTTTTAAAATTTTTTGTTCTCTTTTGTATTTTTTTCTCTCTCTATTATCTATTACTTTTTTTTTCTTTTTTATGTTTTTTTCTTCATTTTTTCTTTTCCTTTTTTGTTTTCTCTTGCTTCTTTCTTTTTACAATTTTTTTTGTTGTCTTTTTTGCATTTTGTCTTTTTTTCTTTTCTTTTCCTTTTATTTTTTCTCCTTCTATTTTTTGCCTTTTGTTTTTTTTCTTTATTTTCTATTACTCTCCTTTTTTTGTATTTTTTCTTTTTTTTTTCTTTCTTTTCATTTGTGCGAACTAGTAAACATAAATATAACTGCGAACTATAAAATATAAATAGAGGGATGAATTATAACATATAAATAGAAGTGGTAACTATAAAATACAAATATAAATGCGAACTATAACATATAGATACAAGTGTGAACTATCATTTGTATTTTTTAATTATTGAAAAGCAACGATTGATTTTCTTTTTACGAATATTTGTTTGTATTTATTTATACGAGATATATTTACTAATACAAATAAATACAATTCAAATTTTATAAAAATAAAATATGTATTTGTATTTTTAAAATCGTTAGTTTCATTTGTTTGTAATTGCATTTGTATCAAATGATATTTATTTATTTACAAATATGAATAATAATTTTGACATACAAATACAAAATGGTACATTTGTATCAAATGATACATTGCATATTTATATATTTTAAAATCAAGAAAATAGAATTAATGCATTTACTTGTTTGTATACAAATACAAATGATAAAATAGCTTAATACAATATGCAATCAACTTACAAATACAAAATAATTCTTTAAAAATAAAAAGACATCGATGAAAATACAAATACAAATATAATCTAAATATACAAACACAATAAAATCATAATGCAAATATAATCCAATATATACAGTCAAATATAAAATACAAATACAAAACAGTTCTTTAAAATACAAGTACGAATTATATAAAATACAAATGATGGTGCGAACTAACAAATACAAATACAAGTGCGAACATTAAAATAAAAATGATGGTGCGAACTAATGCAACCCTCTATGCTATTCGGAGAGAAAAGCCTTCGTATCTGATGCACAAAGCTATCTAGTTTCTTTTTCTTTGCTGAAAATCCAACCTTGAAGATCCTCTTTACATCACCAGACCAGTTCACTACAAAAGCACCAACAACAAAAAAGAAAGAGTAACACCAGATAAACGTCAATTTCCCCTTGCCTAAACCTCCATTATAGTTTAAGTGTGACAAATTATAGTGTGTAATGTAAATAGAAATCATACGTGACAAAAAAAAAGATTGTTCTGGATTTTGGGAAGGTAACAAAAATATGTTACAAATTATGAAAAAGAATGTAAACAAATATTTTGGGAAGGTAACAAAAATATGTTACAAATTATGTAAAAGAATGTAAACAAATGACACTGGAAAATACTTTATCGGGTAATGGGTTCAAGAAAGAGATAAAGGTATCAAATGGTTTACAACATACTCTACAAATACTAATTGACAATGAAAGCAATTTAGGAGATTTTGGAAAGGAGGAAGTAATTAACATGTGCAAACTTGGGACTAAATCGACCAATGAAAAGAAAGTAGGCCAACTTGTGGGATGAAGGGAGTAGGTAACATATGCTAAACTTGGGACCCAATCCAGGAATGCATCCCAAAATCAGTACACCAAGAGAGATACCAGCAACCTATTCAAGAAAAGGGGATAAACCGTCTGAGAGATTGATAGAGAAACTGTAATACCGAGCCACTCCTAAAAGGCTAAAACTGAATGGTACATCCTTATACAGATATTAGGACAAGGGTGTTTTTAAAGGCACATATTTGAATGATCAGATAATTAAGAAGTGATAAACCAGTGAAATAAATAATACCAAGAGACACAGTTCAAAAGTAAACCTCTTCAACAAGCCGACGACGTCGCTTTCCACTGGCATGATTGAATCTACTAGGACTAAACTGGGTAGAAGATATCGCCGAGAAAGAATTTGCTACTATTTTGCAGCAACACAGCGTAGCATCATTCCTTGTAGCTCCATCCTCGTCTTCTAAATACACAACAATAGACTCCCTTGCAAACTCAAGAAGATCGTGGCCATGTAACCCCAAATCCAGTATCAAACTAAAATATCAAGAAGGGAAATGAAGTGCACAGAAATATAGATGAAAAACCTTGAAATTAAAATGAGCAAGGGTTCTCAAAGCAAGTTGAACTAGCACAGAACCACTCAGTTCTGGTACTTGGGGGGTAACCGTTGTAATAAGCCCTCAACTCACAGAAGCTGATTGTCTTGGCATTGAATGATGAGATCTTGAAAGGATTGCTGAGATACATTCAAGCAGCCGATTCTGGATGGTTGGAAACAAACGTGGAATGCTGAGACACAGAAAATACATACGTTACCCTTGAGCAACACCACACAAAAGAACTAATTCACGAAAGTTCTATGCAAACTCAGAGAGAACCTTTCAGTTATTTGCTCCAATAGGGAAAGCCCAGAAGAAAACATAGAATCCAAGAGACCACGAACATGAGTCTCCATGGTTGGTCCCATTACTTTAGAAATATTTCTAACACATGCTAGCACCTCAAGTGAGGTCCTGCCACTACGAGGAGCAATCTGAGAGAAACATATTTCACGTATCGTGATTATTGCTCGCGCATTTACATGTTATAGAAAGAACCTACAATCCAAAGGTGCAATGTTGTGACACAGAAAATACATCTGTTACCCTTGAGGAACACCACACAAAAGAACCCGTTCATGACATTTCTGCTCAAACTCAGAGAGAACCTTTCAGTTATTTATAACTTCTTTATACATTGGGAACAGAAAATATAACTTTCCAATTGAAAGACCGGAAACAGTATAGTTACACAAGTACATCTGTAATGACATATATAGCATACCGCATCACGCAAGTGAGAGGTTATTGTCGGCAAATAGTTAATGAGTTCACCATCCAGAGCACCAGCCATCTCCCCAAGAGCGATGAACCCACTGGCACGTTCAGCAGGTATTTTAAGGACATGAAGTATATGATTCATGCATATCTGTAGAAGTAAAATCAACAAACTTGAGTTCACAGTAGTCAACATTAAAGATGCAAATCTCATTCATCCAGATTCTACAGTTAGTAAAAGTAGATTAAATCAATAAAATGAAATCAAATATCTCAAATCATTAAATAATTAGTCACAAATCGATCATGCAGGAAATGGGCAATTCGAGGAAGTAGAGAAGTTATGCTGAGGTTAACTAGGCGACCTCGGTGCTCTAGATATCTTAGAACAATTTCAGCAACTTCCCTGTATCTTGACATCATGAACTCTCCTGTTTTCCTGCACATTTTGATGATAAATTTGCTTTTATCAATCATATATCATATCACAAGCAGATAGATCATCCTGGGTCCAATTCCCATAGCATATGACTTGAGGATATTACATTATTCTTTGTGAAGGAAAGACAAACCAAAAGCACATAAATCCGTGAAACTAAAGTAGTCATGGAACCATACTAGCATAACTGCATACATTGCAATATAGAAAAGAAAAAATTTCCCTCAAATAGCATGAAGAGGTACCTTGACCACCACCCTCTTCATGAAGCCATCCATCACCTAAGAACCTTCCTTTCACCCCCACTAGCACCTCATAAGAAGACAAACCACATCATCACAAACCAACAACTATCCTAGAAACCTTTTCAACATAGAAAGTTTTCCCCTTTTTTCCAAAAAATATTTTTGAAACATTGTTTGGTTATACATTGGAATGATTTTTTGGTTTGGTTTTGAAGATTAGTTTTTCAAGTTTGAAATCAGTAATATTTTTTCCACTTATAGAGCTTCAACTTCTTGCAAGTGAAATCTGCAACAAGTTTCAAGACGATATCTTATAAAACCTGACCACATAATCAAAAATCAACAAAGGATCCTGTCAATATATACACCATCAACTAATGAAAACTGATACGAGAGATGTCATTTACAAATGACTGAAGCCAGGTAACCCCCCACCCCCACCCCACCCCACCCCATCCCACACACACAAAGAGATCATAATCAATCTATAGATCACAAAACCATTCTAGATTCATTTGCTAATAAGAACAAGTAGGTAATCGATGCCTTTTGCCCCTTCATTATAATTACTTTATATAAGAAATAATTAGGTAGCAGACATTTGCACCCATAACATGTAAATTCCTCAGACTTGAGGTAGACCGACTCTTAAGTCCTCCCCGGTATAACCAGAGATTTTAAGTCCCCAGTTTCTCAAACATTTAGCAGATCACAGAAATATAACAAAGCGCAAGAAAATTAGAAATATTTTCCTATAATGAAATAAATAATAGGATACAATTTGATAGCAAACCTTAGCAGCTTCCCGACTACGAGAAGGGATCTATGTATACTTTGAACAGGCGTATTTCTCCCTAATCCATCTTGGGTAGCCTCAAACATTTGATAATACCTATCGGAACCACCAATTTAAGAGTAGATTCCTTGGATCAATAAATTTGCCACTGAAACAATCTTTTAGTATTTCTGAAAAATGATAAGGGGGACGAGAAAAATAGACATACCACAGAACACGCCACCTTGTCTCACGCTTTTCAATAACCCGAAGGCACGCACGCAATGCCTCAACAGATTTTACTCAAACAACCAATGTTGGATCCCTTAGAGCAACCCAAATAGCATCCACAAACTTCGGCAAGTGAACATTGAAGACGGTTGAAGCATTTTCTGCCATTTCCTAAAATTTAAAGATAGGGGATTGAAACAGGGACATCATCAGCAAGTACTTAGCTAGTATCTGGAATTCAATATGCTATGAGGTGGATTTATTTAAAATATTACAAGAATGACAACCACATTTCTATAGTATAAACTATTTCACTCTTCATTCGGTGATAACAGGAAAAAAAACACTAGTTAACCTTTAGGATACAATTTTATTAAATAGCTAATATTTGTATTCAGTTTTGGGAACACTTCTTTCTTTTATCACTTAGAAGCCATGCGAGATGAAAGTCTCATGCACGGTTTTGAAAGAGAGAGAAAAGTGAGGAATCCTCCTTAGGTACCTTCTAGAACAATAGCAAATCGGAGGGTAGAAAAGTTGGAGAAAGGAAAAGGGAGATTTGGTAGAATGGCGGTGAGAATAGTAGAATTTTCTACGGTGGAGAGACAGTAACCAAAAAAAAGATTTCAATTCAAAGTTTCCCCATCATGTAAAGATGAAATAAACAAACCCAACTTTAAAATTTTTTCTTATAGAACAAATCATGAAGAAATATATTAATTGTACCTTTAATATTAAGACTGCAGCAAGGCGACGATACTTAATTCTTTCACCATGATGCCATTCTAGTGCAGCTTTAACCTGAAAATACAAAAGATTTGAGATCCTGATGCAAGACAATCAAGTAACTGAAGGATCAAAATGCTACACACCTGACGTTCCACTTCATCTGCAGTCATCGCATCACCAGATCTAGATAGGTGACCAAGAACTTTACTAGCAAGGACCAAGATTTCAGGATCACGCTTTGTTTCAAAGGTAGCGCGCATGTAATTGGAGAATTTTGCCACTTTTGATGCATTTTCGCTGATTGTGACATCAATTAGCTCATCAATAGCCCTCAATGCTCCCAAATTTTTAGAAACTTCATTACTATCAAGAAATGTAGTAATGCGTTCATATAGATGATCCATGAAATGAGCAAAAGCTTCTCCCCTAAGATCACAAGCTTCTTCCTCTTCAAGCCGCCTCAAGGTCAATGCAGTCCCATCCTACCAGAGAGAATAAATATGAATTGGCTTGGTTCAAAAGCAATTCAAGTTTTTGAAAGATAATTTTAGAAGAGGGAACTAGGAAGGATGGAAAGAGACATAGATAGAGAGCATGCAAAGTCAAACAGCAAAAACAGCAAGACTAAGCCAAACAGAATATTAAATGATTAAGATAGAAACTCACATCAGTATCAGTATCAAGCAGCCAGTGCAAAAGACTACTCTACTAACCTTCGGTAGAAAAATGGAACAGGAAAAGTGAATGAAAACAAAAAGAAAAAAAAATTGGTATTCACATTATTTTTCAAACCAAAAAGTTCACTAAGATGGTTGATATAAATTTAAAATCAGGACCTATCCATCTCTTTTGATTCATGGAGAAGGAAAATAAATAAGCATAATCAGCAAGAGGCATATAGGAGAATATTTGAATACAAAACAGCATACAGTTACTTCTATGTAGTGCCGTGATTTCAAACTGGATTAGCCAACAAACTCCATGTAATCCCACAAGCTGTTCTGTCTTCTTCCACATAAATCAAAAAATAAATAAATGTGCCCAAAAATAAATTGTAGCATTCTGCTTTCTTTCTATTTTCAATCTTTTACATATACAAGGTTTCAAATAACAGCATCCAACACTTCCTGAGAAACTGAGGACGGAAAAATCAAGAAAAGAGCTCAAGACATACTGTCAGCTAAAATCTTCCTTAATTTTTTGTCAATTCCAAAGAAAATCAAAATGAAGCACTAAAGTTCTGATTCTACTCCCTCATCCATTCAACACCAAGATTTCCAGAACGAAGAATAAAGAGCTCACATCACGATTTGTTGAACTGTTCTAACTCCACTACTGATTTTACAAAATTCAGCGAATGACTCCACAAAAAATAAAACTTGAATGAAGAAACGGAAAAGAAACAAAAAAATTGAGGATAGAAAATCAAGAAAAGAACTCAAGATGTACCCTGAGCTAAAATTATGTCAGTCTTATGTCCTATAATTTTCATCAATTTCTAATAAAATCAAAATCACACAAGTAAATGTCTGGTTCCACTACCTCACCAATTCACCAACTCAACAAATCAAAATCTCCTGAATTGTTCTAACTCCAATACTGATCTTGAAAAATTCAACAAAAAATCAAGAACCTTAGAATCTTCTTTGATTTTCATCAATTCCTAAGAAAATCAAAATCAGTCACTAAATTTTTGTTTCCAGTTACTCAACAATTCAATAAATGTAACAACACCCAAAAAAGAAAGAACACAAAGAGCAGATAATAATACAGAGGTCACATCAAGATTTCCTAAACTACTCGAACTCCAGCACTGATCTTTAAAATCCAATAGACGACTCCCTAAAAATAAAATTTGAAAGAAATGGAAGAACCTTAGGATTGCTTCTGGTACATAGGTCAGCAAGAACTCTATTAAGAGCATCAATATTTTTGGCACCGGTTGTTGCAACTGGATAGCAGATCGCCTGAGACTTGCTACCCATTCTTCTCTTCACACTCCTATCAACAAGAAAACCTAACACGATGGACAAAATGTTGTTATTATTGTAATGATGATTGTAGGAGAATACACATGTTGTTGTTGTTCATTTGTAAGAGAGAGTGGAGGGAACTTCAGGAGAAAGACGAGAGACCTGTATTGCCCAGCAGCAAGATAAATAAAAAGGGAAAAAAAAACCCTTGCCCCTTACCTTACCCTCTTCATGCAGCCATCCATCACCTAAGAACCTGCCTTTCACCCCCACTAGCACCTCATAAGAAGACAAACCACACCATCAAAACCAAAAACTATCCTAGAAACCTTTTCAACATAAAAAGTTTTCCCCTTTTTTCCAAAAAATATTTTTGAAACATTATTTGGTTATACATTGGAATGACTTTTTGGTTAGGTTTTGAAGATGATTTTTTCAAGTTTGAAATCAGTAATTTTTTTCCACTTATAGAGCTTCAACTTCTTGCAAGTGAAATCTACAACAAGTTTCAAGATGATATCTTATAAAACCTGACCATATAATCCAAGATCAACAAAGGATCCTATCAATATATACACCATCAACTAACAAAAACTGATACAAGAGATGTCATTTACAAATGACTGAAGCCAGATAACCCCTCACCCCCACCCCACCCCACCCCCATCCCACACATACGGAGAGATTATAATTAATCTATAGATCACAAATGCATTCTAGATTCAATTGCTAATAAGAACAAGTAGGTAATAGACGCCTTTTGCCCCTTCATTATAATTACTTTATATAAGAAACAATTAGGTAGCAGACATTTGCACCCAAAACATGTAAATTCCTCATACTTGAGGTAGACTGACTCTTAAGTCCTCCCCGATATAACCAGAGCTTTTTAAGTCTCCAGTTTCTCAAACATTTAGTAGATCACAACAATTTAACAAAGCACAAGAAAATCAGAAATATTTTCCTATAATGAAATAAATAATGGATGCAATTTGATAGCAAACCTTAGTAGCTCCCCGACTGCGAGAAGGGATCCATGTATACTGTGAACAGGAGAATTTCTCCCTAATCTATCTTAGGTAGCCTCAAACATTCGATAATACCTATCGGAACCATCAATTTAAGAGTAGATGCCTTGGATCAATAAATTTGCCACTGAAACAATCTTTTATTATTTCTAAAAAATGATAAGAGGGAAGATAAAAATAAACATACCACTGAACACGCCACCTTGTCTCACACATTTCAATAACCTGAAGGCACGCACGCAATGCCTCAACAACTTTTTCTCGAACAGCCAATGTTGGATCCCTCAAAGCAACCCAAATAGCATCCACAAACTCTGGAACGTGAACATTGAAGCCGGTTGAAGCATTTTCTACCATTTCCTAAAATTTAAAGATAGGAGATTGAAACAGGGACATCATCAGCAAGTACTTAGCTCGTATCTGGAATTCAATATGCTATGTGGTGGATTTATTTAAAATATTATAAGAATGACAACCACATTTCTATAGTATGAACTATTTCACTCTTCATTAGGTGATAACAGGAAAAAAACACTAGTTAACCTTTAGGATACAATTTTAATAAATAGCTAGTATTTGTATTCAGTTTTGGGAACACTTCTTTCTTTTATCACTTGGAAGCCATGCGAGATGAAAGTCTCATGGACGGTTTTAAAAGAGAGAGAAAAGTGAGGAATCCTCTTTAGGTCCTTCTAGAACAATGGAAAATCAGAGGGTGGAAAAGTTAGAGTAAGGAAAAGGGAGATTTGGTAGAATGGCGGTGAGAACAGTAGAATTTTCTACGGTGGAGAGACAGTAACCAAAAAAAGAGACTTCAATTCAAAGTTTCCCCATTATGTAAAGATGAAATAAAAAAAGCCCAGCTTCAAAATTTTTGCTTATAGAACAAATCATGAAGAAATATGCTAATTGTACCTTTAATATTAAGGCTGCAGCAAAGCGACGATACTCAATTCTTTTACCACGAAGCCATTCTAGTGCAACTTTAACCTGAAATACAAAAGAGTTGAGATCCTGATGTCACACAATCATGTATCTGAATCATCAAAACGCTACACACCTGACGTTCTACTTCATCTACAGTCATTGCACCACCAGATCTAACTAGGTGACCAAGAACTTTACTAGCAAGGACCAAGATTTCAGGATCACGCTTTGTTTCATAAGCAGCGCGCATGTAGTTGGAGAATTTTGCCACTTTTGATGTATTTTCGCTGATGGTGACATCTATTAGCTCATTAATAGCCCTCAATGCTCCCATATTTTGAGAAACTTCATTACAATCAAGAAATGTAGTAATTCATTCATATAGATGATCCATGAAACGAGCAAAAGCTTCTCCACTAAGATCACGAGCTTCTTCCTCTACAAGCCACCTCAAGGTCAATGCAGTCCCATCCTACCAAAGAGGATAAATAAGAATTGGCTTGGTTCAAAAGCAATTCAAGTTTTTGAAAGATAATTTTAGAAGAGGGAACTGGGAAGGATAGAAATAGGCATAGATGGAGAGCATGCAAAGTCAAATAGCAAAAACAACAAGACTAAGCCAAATAGAATATTAAATGATTAAGATAGAAACTCACATCAGTATCAATATCAAGCAGCCAGTGCAAAAGACTGCTCTACTAACCTTTGGTAGAAAAATGGAATAGGAAAAGTGAATGAAAACCAAAAAAAAACTTGGTATTCACATTATTTTTCAAACCAAAAAGTTCGCTAAGATGGTTGATATAAATTTAAAATCAGGACCTATCCATCTCTTTTGATTCATGGACAAGGAAAATAAATAAGCATAATTAGCAAGAGGCATATAGGAGAAGATTTGAATACAAAACAACAAACAGTTACTTCTATGTAGTGCCATGATTTCAAACTGGATTAGCCAACAAACTCCATGTTATCCCACAAGCTGGTCTGTCTTCTTCCACACAAATCAACAAATAAATAAATGTGCCCAAAAATAAACTGTAGCATTCTACTTTCTTTTTATTTTCAATCTTTTACATATACAAGGTTTCAAATAACAGAATCCAACACTTCCTGAGAAATGTCTAATTGTGTCCTATAATTTTCATAAATTTCTAATAAAATCAAAATCACACCAGTAAATTCTTGTTCCACTACCTGACCAATTCACCAACTCAATAAATTAAAATCTCTTGAACCGTTCTAATTCCACTACTTGTTTTAAAAAATTCAACAAAAAGTCAAGAACCTTAGAATCTTCTTTGATTTTCATCTATTTCTAAGAAAATCAAAATCAATCCCTAAATTTCTGTTTCCATTTACTCAACAATTCAATAAATGTAACAACACCCAAAAAAAATGAACACAAAGAGTAGATAACAATACAGAGGTCACATCAAGATTCCCTAAGCTACTCGAACTCCAGTACTGATCTTTAAAATCCAACAAACGGATCCCAAAAAATAAAAGTTGAAAGAAACGAAAGAACCTTAGGATTGCTTCTGGAACATAGGTCAGCAAGAACTCTATTAAGAGCATTAATATTTTCGGCACCGGTTGTTGCAACTGGATAGCGGATCGCCTGAGAGCTGCTACCCATGCTTCTTTTTCACACTCCTATCTACATTAAAACCTAACATGATGGACAGAACGTTGTTATTATTATAATGATGATTGTAGGAGAATACACATGTTGTTGTTGTTCATTTGTAAGAGAGAGTGGAGGGAGCTTCAGGAGAAAGGTGAGAGACCTGTATTGTCCAGCAGTAAGATAAATAAAAAGGGAAAAAATGCCCTTGCCCCTTACCTTGCCAACTCTGATTTTATTACAACGGTAGGTAATTGGGCCTGTGGGTAACACCTGCCCTCTATTACCATTTCCTTTTTCTCTTTTTTTCTTGGTTTTGATTTCTTGATTTGTTCTCACTTTGTGTTCATTAACGAGATTAACAGAGAAAATATGGTATGCTTATAATTGATATCGGAACACTAAAAAGAAAATAGTTACATAAAAGACACGAGGAGGGATCACGCTAAATGCTTGAGGGCATGGCATGTAGCAGGTGAATTTTTTGTGTCAGTTACGGGTTGTTTGTTACAAGTTACATGATTGTGATGTCAATGATAGCTTTGTATCATGAGTTATGGTAATAATAGCATTGCTGACAGTTGTCTATTATAATTAATTTGGTGATAGTAGTGTCGGTGACAGGTTTGACTGTCACAAGTTATGTGATAGGAGTGTCGATCATTGTTATCTTGAACAAATTATGTAATAGTGTTAGTGATGGATAGACTATCACGTTGGTACGAAAGTAGGCCCTAGCTTCTTAATAAGTCATTCAATGAACTAACTCTATCACAAGTTATGAGATAGTAGTGTATTAGCGGTAATAAAATGAATTAAAGGAAAAATAGCCTTGCTCTTACCTTGTCCATTTGATTTTACTATAATGGTAGGTAATTGGGCCTGTGGATAAAGCTCGCGCTCTGGTTATTTTTACTTTTTTTTACTTGTTTTATCTCAGCGTGGGATTCGGTATTTTGGTTCGAGTTCGGTTATTTTATTTCGAATTTTCTAGTTTTCGGTTATGAATATGTACCGAAAATCAAACCGAATTTGTTCGGTTCGATTCGATTCTATTTCGATTTAACAATTTCAATTTTTTGGTTTTGGGCTTACTTTATGTACTACATTATATTTATAAATTGGGCTACTGATTCGGACAAACATGGCCATAGTAGGTTCAGTACTAAATTTGTTTGTTTTGTCATCGAGCTAAGCAAAGCCAATTAAGTTTGTGCATGAGTGGTTTTTTGAATTTTTTCCCATTTTTGATACATATCATTACATTTCAACACAACATAATTGTGATCTGCAGGAAACCTTAATAGTAACTCATTGCAATTTACAATCTTTTCGCTTATATGATCAGCTAGATCTCAGAACTGATTATAAAAGATTGTTTAAATGAGAGTAAGATGATGATTTTTGAAATAATATAATGTTTATTACTTCCCTCGCATCTTAAGATGAACCCAACGATAAGTCATTGAATCTAGTAATAGCAGTGGACAGTTTTCAGAGAAGACTGATTGGCATGATCACACTCTTAACAGATTCTTTCACTCCAATTTTTGCCTATTTGAATTTGCCTAATGGATTGTTATTAGTATTAGTAATAATCAAAGTGTTTAACAGATATTATATCATACATATTAAATATAATAATAATAATAATAATAATTTAAAAAGTGTAATATTAAAAATTTTGGTTTTTAAACCAAAAAATCAAATTATGTCAACCTAAAAATCAAATTCAAAATAATTGGTTCGGTTTGGTATTTCAATTTTTTGATATTTATGTCCACCCCTAATTTTATCATCCAAAATAAATAATAATAATAATAATAAATAATAATAATAATCTATAATCTATATCTATAATATATTAAATGTGTAAACATCCCTTAGAAAATGAATAATATATTAAAAGGTGATGAACGACCTTAGAAATTGAATCGAACTTTTTTGTCCTTCATTAAAACACTCTCCTTTAAATAACAATCTTCTTTTCATCCTTTTTCTCCATATTAAATTTTCTCAAAAATAAGTTATTTCCACTTACTTTCCCTGAAAATTGGCTGGGCTGCATGAATTGAGTTTGGGTACGACACTTTTTCTCCAAAGATGCATAGAAAAAACTTTTATCTTATAACTAAATTATGTGACTTTTACACGCAAAATTTAAAAAAAAAACACCCCCCTCCCCCCCAAATAGAATTCTATGTGATCTTTTGCAAACAAAAGTAATTAGTATTGTATTTAACTCATTAATCCTTTACTTCTATAAAATACTTAAAATTCAAATATTCTGTATCTTTTTTCTCTCAGGTTTATTTCTACGCCTGTTTTCAAGTTGTCTTATTCATTAAATCTCTCCTTTCAAAATTTCTGCAGATTATGTGTTATTAGTTGAATAATCTATTTATTTTTTGTTGCAAAGTATCTAGGATGATTCTTTGCCAGATGGATTTCTTTTACTACTGGTTTTGAATGTCAATGATGATTATATCATTACTTATGCTGAAGTTTTTCGTTGGTTACATATATGAAGTTAATTTGTCTGTGCAAGTAGGTCTATTGAAAACAACTTATTACTTCTTCAAAGAGGTGAGATTTACTTACACACTATTACTTCCCAAAAATCAATTATAGGATTACGTCAATTTGTTAATATTCATGAAGCATAAATTTAAAAATCTTTGCAATAGATAAACTTGAGTTCTGACAATTTAGATATGACGAAATTGCTTTTCTAGGATATATTTTGATGGAAGAATCATTTTTAAGTGTGTTTGGATATTTGAATTATGGAGTGTTGTAATTTACATTTAACCTATAAAAAAAATAATTTAAAAACATGTCCCACCAAGAGGCAAACAATTTTCATACCTTATGGACGAAATTCAATTTTCCTTACAATTATTTTGATGTCTTTCTCGAAAAATATATGAATTGATAATTATAAAATATATGGTAAAGGTTATAAGGTTTTCTCATGGCAAGACATGTATTTTTACATTTTGTTTACATCCGATACGAAGCCTGACATGATCGATAAAGATGCTTTGAATGAGAAATCATATCTGCAATTTTTTATGTCGTCTTTTTGTGTATACAATTTAATTGATTGACGTGAGACACACTTGCAAAACACTTAAACTAAACAGGTTATATTAAAAGATTGAAGACCCCATGGCATTGAAAAGAGCAGGTAATGCAAAAAATTATCTATTTTCACAAAAAAGGGTAGTATCTAAAGCATTTCTTCTTATTTTGGACATTCACAATTTGCTGTCTTCTTTTTTTGAAATTGATTTATCCAACAAGAATTTGAAAATAATATATTTTGAGGATGAAAATTGTAAACTAAAGTCATGAAAAGGGTTGCAAAAAGAGTTAATTGAAGAGATAATTTAAACAAAAATTAAGAGTAGAATGTGAATATCTTATGAGTTTGAGGCTGGATCTAATATGGGGACAAAATCTCAAATACAAAATCCATTAATTATTTTGTACATGTTCTTGCAACAATAGGTGTGTTATTTGAGAACTGGGACTCTAGGAGTCCTAAAATATATGATAAGAAGTAATTTTACTTTGTTATATATCTAGGTTTAGTTGCTTAACACAACACTTCACGGATGGTATATTTTGTTCCCTTCATGTAAGTGAAACTATTTAAGATACATTCCTAAACCTTATTAGACTTGAAATAATTACTATACTATGTCTGTAGAAGAAAAGTTAAATTTAATTATCGATGACCAATATCTAATATAATGATGCACGATTGAGACTCCATGGGTTATGGGGCCCATTTTACCTAAAATCGTGGCCGGGGGTATCAATGTCTTTATTGGAAAGTAGAACTTGTGTTTTGTGTTATTTAGATAGATTAAAGAATGTACAGTTTAATTATCTTGGGTCAACTCTTGAGAAGGAATTAAAAGTTTCAAAGTTTATATGATTTATTTTTGAACATTAAAGATACATGTTCAATTTTTTTATTTGCTTATTTATTTTGTTTCAAAGCTTGATTTTGCAGGAGAGTCTATGATAACACGATGTGGGTAACAAAATTCACTATATTAACAAAAAGTTCTCATAACATAATATTGTTTAAGCTTTGTTCATATAAAAAGTTTTTTTTCTTTTGTAAATTAGAATATAATATATATATATATATATATATATATATATATATAATCTCTATATAATATATTAAAAGAGAATGAAGATCCTTAGAAAATTGATTTAAATTTTTTATCCTTCATTAAAAAAACTTCATAATAGACAAAATTATCTTTTCACGTATTTCCTCAAATTATTAATTAATTATTAAAAATCTAAAGAGTCCTAAAAACATGAAAGGCAAAATATATGGTAAATTTAAAATATTACTCAACCTGGGTTCTTTTCAAAGTCATTATCGTACATTATAAATATTTGTTTTTTTAGTTTATGAACTTTCTAATCAAGGAAGTTTTTAATCAAAACTTTGATTTTTAATAAATATCAATTATCACATTTTTTTTCAAGTTTAAGAGTATTTCTTTTTATTAGGATTTGCTCAAATTTTCTACCATAATTAAAGTTTTTTTATGGAAAATATATATTTTTTAAAAATATTTTTTCCATTTTGATTAATCCTTTTTGGAGGAAAAAAACCTGGACTTCTATAAATTGAGGATTCTTTATTGCTACAAATAATACAATATTATTCACAAGTAAAGAATTTTGTTTTGGAGAGATTTTCTCTCTAGGTTTTATGTTTGTAATATTTATTTTTCAATATGTAGGTCACTTGACGAAAGCATATTAAATCTTATAATTTTTTATTATAAATTTCTTTGTAATCTTATTTTGTGAATGTTTGTAATGTAAGCGCCGCATAACTCCATGTTATTTCAACTTCAAGTTCAACAATTTTCTAGGTTTATAAGTATATTTTTTAGTATATAGAACTTTCAATTTCATGTTCAACAATTTTCTAGGTTTATGAGTATATTTTTTATTTTATAGAACGTTTATGAACTAGAG
>CM061553.1:250596828-250670566 GCA_030864225.1 Capsicum baccatum var. pendulum
TGATAGATTATTGTTTGATAAAGAAATCACTCTCAGCCCTGATATGTTGAAGATCTCCATATCAAGTTAACCACTAAAACTATTGCCCGAAAGATCAAGTACCTCCAACTCAACAAGATTGCTTATCTCTTTGGGTATTTTACCTGGAAACACATGAAGAAAAAAATGAATACAAGTGAGATGAACTATTTAGCTCAATGCTTATCTATCTGATTCATGCTTTAGTTTGACCTGATAAGAAGACTCTTGAATTTTAATTGGTTCTAGGAGAAGGTATCGACAAGAAATCAGAAAATTATGTAATAACTATATACTTCTTTTTCTATTGTTATTGATCAATGTCTTAAGAAGAATATACATATTATATATTTTTTTTCTCCATTAAAGTTCTTAGTATAATTTTCTATGAATTTCTGATTGTGCAGATTTGAATTTTTATATGGACTCAAATATATAAACTGATACTTCATTAGAAGTTTGCTAACTACCAACGGGAGTTCAAATTTACTGGTTATTTCTTAAACAGATTAATTTTAAACATTAAGAGACACTCCTTATATGGTGTTTGTTGTCATACGCTTGAAGATTTATTTATAATTGTTACAGCTTATTACTCATAACATGCATAAATTCATAGAATGAGCCACCATTAGAATATATATGTACCGATAAGCTTATTGTCACCAAGCTGTAGATTCTGCGTCTCGGTTAAGTTTCCAATTTCCGTGGTAAGAATCCACTAAAGTTGTTCATCGACAGTGACAAAATTAGCAGTGATGAGATATTTAATATGGAGATCGGGACAAAAGCCAGTAATCTGGTTTATCTCCATGGCTAACTCTGCCAAATTAACAAGATTTCCAATTTCTTGTGGAATTATCCCTGCAATAAATGTGTAATAAAATAAAATTCTGAAGTAATAAGATACAATAGTGCTGTTATTCATAAGATAAAAACATACCATTGAAATGGTTAAATCCGAGAAACAATGTCTGCACGTTACTCAGTCTTCCAATTTCACTATGTATTGGTCAATCAAACTCATTATCCGATAATGACAAATTTGAAGTTGTGAACAATTTGCTAAGCTTGTAGGCATATGACCGTGAAGCTTGTTTTTTAATAAATGAAGCCCTTTGAGTATTGAGAGATCATTGCATAAACCATTTGGAAGATATCATGATAAGCTATTGTCTGCAAATGCAACGACTTCAATTTTTGAAATATTGAAAATTATGAAAGGTACAGAACCCGTAAGTTGATTAGCTTGTATGGATAGCACTTTCATGTTGTGAAGATTGCCGATCCACTCTGGATGTTTCCTTGAAGTGAATTATAAGATATCTCCAAAGCCTCCAACCTTGAGGCATTCGATAGTGACATATGAATAAAGCCTACGAGCTTGTTACCCTTCAAGTTTAATACTTCAAGGTTTACAAGACTTCCAATCACTTTTGGTATTTGGCCCTCTACGGAATTGAAATTCAGATTCAAAGTCTCCAAGTGTGGAAACATTAGAAAATGAACAAGGGATGGAACCAGTGAAACTATTATTTCCAAGGTTTAGTTCTTGAAGTTGGGGTAAAAAACCAAACAAACAGGGAACCTCCCCGCTGAAGCTGTTGATTCTCAAATCAAGAACCTTAAGTCGATGCAAGTGTGTCATTTCTTGAGGCAAATTTCCATGGAAATTGCTGCTTCCCAATTCAAGATAAACAAGAAATGTTAGGTTCCCAAGTTCACAGGGTATTACGCCCATAAGAGACATGTTGGAAAGATTCAAGGATGTCACTCACTGGTGACGGGAGCCACAAGTGATTCCAACCCAATGGCAAAAGACGTAGCTGGAGACCAACTTTCATCCAAGTAATGAAAGGGGTCTGAAATGATTTGAGATTTCAGGGAAAGGAGAGCTACTTATAATATAGTACTGAAGCAACAACTGAAAAGAGATGAAAGCTTTCTCCATAATTGCATAGGAATATGGATGTGGATAGTAATGATGTGGTTTTGAGACTTTAAAGAGGTCTCGCTCCTTCTGACTTTAAAATCTATAAGAATTTCTTTTATAATTATTTTCCATTCACACATATTTTTAGGGAAAAAGGAATAGCTTTCCTTTATTCAATAATTAAGTAGACTAATAATACAACTAAAGAAACAAAAAAACAACTTTAATTGGTTCAAGTGGCAGACCGAGAAAGAAGACTCAAAAGGAGTCTTCCACTACGTTTTTATACCAAATGTAAGATGCTAATTGGAGGAGCAAGAATAAATTGAGTAGATTTTATTTATTATTATCTTTGTTTAACTTCCGTAGATACTGGTGAAATTCATAATTTGTGTTTAACAACTTAAACAGTACTACAATATCATAATGAATAGGGATTTACTTTTGGCAAACCAAAATTTAATTAGTGTCAGCTATAGGTTCACAGGGATTTATATCTTTTGATACGAAGTATTGATATATATATATATATATATATATATATGGAAAAGACTGCTAAAAATATCAACAACTGCTGTGGGGATCGATAGATCCAATTAAGTTGTTTTCGTTGAGATAATGGCATATAGCTTCAGATACAAATGATGCGCTATAACTTCTTATTCGAGGAAATTCATGGTCACTTAACTTTGTATCTATTACGCAAAAGTTACTTTTTATTCATTACACAAAAGTCATTTAACTTTGCTCCGACCATCACAAATGTCACTATGACCGGATTTTATAATAATCTCATCGGAAAAATGATGTGGCAACTTTAATTGGTTCTTAATTTTAATTTAAGTGAATATATAATTTATTCCTCATATTTTGACTCTCTTTATATGTGCACAACCCAGTTTTCCTTATGAAGATTTTACAATAAGCCTATCGGTTAATGACGTGGCAACTTTAATTAGTTCTTAATTTTAATGTAAGTGAATATATAATATATTACTCATATTTTGAAAAGGAGTGATAAACAAGATAAATTCTTCAAAACAAATAAAATAGTAATACATGTATGATATTATTTTTAAAAAATTATTTAAATTTTTGTAGATAAATCAACATGCTAAAGATAGTTTTAAAATAAAATCTTTTTAATTGTGTAATTGAGTAAGAATTGTAAAAATTCATACAAATAATGTTATACTAATAGTTGTGTTAATAAAAGTTTTAAAATATAAATACTTTAATAGATGAAGAGATTATAGGATATTTAATTTTTGTATTTATCAATTAAATTAATTAAACTATATGTAATTTATCAGAAACCGGAATCGTGGGCTATAGCACATTGATTTAGCCCCAAAATGCTACATTCGCGCCATTTCGCCCGTTCGACACCCCAAATAGCCCCGCCCACACAAACGGGTAGTACTGGGATGCTCCCCAACTTTCCTGGCATGCCCGGGTAAATTTTTGACCCACGGCACCCCTGGACCTGTGGGCTATAGCACACCGATTTGGCCTCAAAATGCTCCGTTTGCGCTGTTTCGCCCGTTGGAACAACCAAATGGCCCCGCCCATACAAACGAGAAATACTGGGATGATCCCTAGCCTCGCTGGCACGCCCGGATCGATTTTCAGCCCACGACACGCCCGAACCCCAAGCCCACCCTCAGAACCATGGGCTATAGTACACCAATTTGGCCTAAAAATGCCCTGTTTGTACAATTTCACTCATTTTTCCAACCAATGGCCCCGCCTACACAAACGGGAAACACTGGGATGCTCCCCAGCCTCCTCTGCACGTTCGGGTCGATTATTGGCCCAGGCACCCCTGGACCCCGGGCACACCCTCAAAACCGTGGGCTATAGCACATCGATTTTGCCCCAAAATGGCCCGTTCGCATCGTTACGCCCGTTTGATTAACCAAATAGCCCCATTCATACAAACGGGAAGCACTGGGACGCTCCCCATCCTCCCTGCCATGCCCGAACGATTTTTGGTCCACGGCACTCCCGAAATTGTAGGCTATAGCACACCGATTTGGCCTCAAAATGCCCCGTTCGCGTTATTTCACCCATTTGACCAACCAAATGGCCCCGCCCACACAAACGGGAAACACTGGGATGCTCCCAAGCCTTCCTAACACGCCTTGGTCAATTTTTGACCCATGGCACCCCCGTACTCGGGGCAGACCCCCGGAACCGTGGTCTATAGCACACCGATTTGGCCCTAAAATGCCCTATTCATTCCATTTCGCCTATTTGACCAACCAAATAGCCCCGCCCACCTAAACGGGAAACACTGGGATGCTTCCTAGCCTTCCCGGCATGCTTGGGTAGATTTTTGGCCTATGACACCCCTGAACCCCGAGCCCACCCCCAGAACTAGGGGCTATAACACACTGACTTGGCCTCAAAATGTCCCATTCGCACCATTTCGATCGTTTCACCAACAAAATATCCCTGCCCACAGTAACGGGCAACACTAGGATGCTCCCCAATCTCCCTAGCATGCCCGAATTAGTTTTTGGCCCACGACACCCCTGAACCATGGGCTATAGCACACCAATTTGGCACTAAAATGCCCTATTTATTTGGTTTCGCCTGATTGACCTACCAAATAGCCCCACCCACCTAAACGGGCAATACTGGGATGCTCTCCAGCCTCCCCAACACAGCCGAGTCAATTTTCAGCCCATGACACCCCAGACCCCGGGCCCACCCCTAGAATCGTGGGCTATAGCACACCGATTTTGCCCTAAAAAGCCCTATTCGCGTTGTTCCGCCCATTCGACCAACCAAATGGCCTCACCCACACAAATGTGCAATACTGGTATGCTTCTCAACCTCCCTAGAATGGTCGACTCAAATCTCTACCTACGGTACCATCGGACCTCGAGCCCACCCTAAGAACCATGGGCTATAGCACACCGATTTGACCTTAAAATGCCCAGTTCGTGTCGTTTCGTCCGTTGGACAAACCAAATGGCCCAAACCACACAAACGATCAATACTGGACGCTCCCCTACCTTCGTAACCCATCGGGCCACAACATCCCCTAACCCTGGGACTACTCCAGGAACCGTGGGCTATAGGATATCGATATGGCCCTAAAATGCCCTGTTCGCACCATTTTACTCATTTGACCAACTAAATGGCCCCTCCTACATAATTGGGAAATACTGGGATGCTTCCCAACCTCCTTGGCATGCTCGGGTCATTTTTCGGCCAATGGCATCCCCGAATCCCGAGCCCACCCTAGAACAGTGGGATTTAGCACATCGATTTAGTCTAAAAATACCCCGTTCGCACCCTTTCTCTCGATTAACAAACCAAATATCCGCTCCCTTACAAACGGGAAACACTGGGATACTTCCTAGCCTCCCTGGCACGTTCGGGTTAATTTTTGACCCCCGGCACCCCCGGACCCCCAGCCACCCCTAAAGTTGTGGGCACTAACACACCGATTTGGCCCCAAAAGGCCCCGTTCGCACCATTTGCTCGTTTAATGAACCAAATGGCCCCGACCACATAAACGGGAAACACTAGGATGCTCTCCAGCATACCTGGAATGCCTGAGTTAATATTTAGCCCATGGCACGCTCGAATCCTAGGCTCACCCCCGGAACCGTGGGCTATAGCACACCGATTTGAATAAAAAATACAAGGTTTTTGCCGTTTCACCTGTTTGACCAACTAAATGGCCTCGCCCATACAAACAAAATATAATAGGATGATCTCCAGCCTCTTTGGCACACTCGGGTCGATTTTCAACCTACAACACCCCCGAACCACGGGCCCACCACCAGAACCATGCGTTATAGCACACCGATATAGCCTCAAAATGCCCCGTTCTCATCGTTTCGCCTATTTGACTAACCAAATGGCCGCGCCCACACAAACAAGAAACACCGGGACGCTCCTCAGCCTCCTTGGACCCTGGCACACCCGGGTTGATTATTTCCAAGGCACCCCGGGACCCTAGGCCCACCCTCTGAATCGTGGGCTATAGCACATTAATTTGGCCCCAAAATGCCCCATTTGCATCGTTTCAACCGTTTGACCAACCAAATGGCCCCGCCTATACAAACGAGCAATACTAGGATGCTCCCCAGTCTCCCTGACATGTTCAGGTTGATTTTTCTCCCACGGCACCCCTGAACCCCAAGCTCACCCCCAAAACCGTGGCCAATAGAACACTGATTCGGCCTCAAAATGCTCAGTTCACCTCGTTTCACCCGTTTGACCAACCAAATAGCCCTACCCATACAAACGGGCAATAATGGGATTCTCCCCAAGCCTCCCTGGCAACACCGATTTGATTTTGGCCCACGACACCCCTAAATCCTGCGCCCACCCCTAAAATATTGGGTTATAGCACACCGATTTGGTCTCAAAATGCCCCGTTCACGCTGTTTCGCTCGTTTGACAAACCAACTGGCCCCGCCCAAACAAACGGGAAATTCTGGGATGCTCCCCAGCCTTCCTGGGATATCCGAGGAGATTTTCAACCCACGGCACCCCTAAAGCCCAAGCCCTCCCCCAAAATCGTAGACTATAGCACACCAATTTGGCCCCAAAATGCCTTGTTTGCACCGTTTTACCCGTTTTACCAGCCAAATGGCCCCGACCATACAAACGGGAAACACTGGGGTGCTCCCTAGCATCCATGGAATTCCTGAGGCAATTTTTGGCCTACGACACCCCCAGAACAGTGGGCTATAGTACACCGATTTGGCCCCAACATGCTCTGTTCGTGTCGTTTCACCCATTTGACCAACTAAATGGCCCCACCCATACAAATGAGTGACATTAAGATGTTCGTCAGTCTCCTTGGCATGTCCGGGTCAATTTTTATCCCACGACACAACCAAACCCTAGGCCCACCCCCGAAACCGCTGGCTATAGCACAACGATTTGGCCTCAAAATGCCCCGTTCACGCTGTTTCGCCCGTTTGACCAACCAAATTGCCCTTCCCACACAAAAGGGCAATACTAGAATTCTCCCCAGCCTCCTTGGCACACCGGAGTTAATTTTTAGCCCACGACACCCACGTACCCCGGGCCCACCCCCGGAACCGTGGGTTATAGCATATCGATTTGTCCCCAAAATGGCTAGTTCACGCCGTTTTTCTCGTTTGACCAACCAAACGGCACCTCCTATATAAACGAGAAATACTGGGACGATCCCCCGCCTCCTTGGTATGCCCAGATCAATTTTTAGCCCATGGCACCCCCAAACCTCGAGCCCACCCTCGAAACCATGGGCTATAGCACATCGATTTAGCCCCCAAAATGTCCCGTTAGTGCCGTTTCTTCTATTTGACCAACTAAATGGATCAACCCATACAAACGGGCAATGCTAGTACAATCCTCACTCTCTGTCATGGCCGGGTCGATTTTCGACCTACAGCACCCCTGGACCCCGAGCCCTCCCTTGGAACCATGGGCTATAGCACACTGATGTGGCCTTAAAATGCCTCGTTCGCGCCGTTTCTCTCATTTGACCAACAAAATGACCCGACCCATACAAACGGACAATACTGAAATCTTCCCCAGTCTCCCTAGCATGCCCAGGTTAATTTGTGGCCCACGATACCCCCGAACCCTGAGCCCACCCCCAAAATAGGGGCTATAGCACAGTGATTTAGCCCTAAAATGCCCCGTTCATGCCATCTCATCTATTTGACCAACCAAATAGCCCCGCCCATGCAAATGGGTAACACTGGGATGCTTCTCAGCCTCCCTGGCATGCCCAGGTCGATTTAGGCCCAGGGTACGCTGAACCCCGGGCCCACTCCCAGAACCATGGGATATAGCACACCGATTTGGCCCCAAAATGCCCCATTTGTGTAGTTTTTCCCGTTTGACCTACCAAATGGCCCCACCTACACAAACGGGCAACACTAGGACACTTCCAAGACTTACCAGCACTCCTGGGTCAATTTTTGAACCACGACACCTCCGGATCCCGGGTCCACCCTTGGAACCGTTGGCTATAGCACACTGATTTGGCCCCAAAATGCCCCATTTGCGACGTTTTGCCTGTTTGACCAACCAAATGGCCCCACCCACATAAACGAGCAATACAGGTGCACTCCCCAGCCTTTTGGCGCTCCCGAGTCAATTTTCAACCTACGACACCCCCGGACCTCTTGCCCACCCAAGGAACCGTGGGCTATAGCACACCGATTTGGCCCCAAAATTCTCCATTTATGCCAATTTGCTCGTTCGACCAATCAAATGGCCCCGCCCACACAAACAAGAAATATTGGGATATTCTCCAGCCTCCCTGGCATGCCCGAGTCAATTTTCAGCCTATGGCAACCTCGAAACCCGATCCCCACCCCTGGAAACATGGGCTATAGCATACCGATTTGGCCCTAAAATATCCAGTTCGCACCGTTTTGCCCGTGTGACCAACCAAATAGCCCCGCCCACACAAACAGGCAACACTGAGATACTCCCTCCCTGGCACGCCCAAATGACACATTATGCTATTTTGATCTTTGAATCATTTGTTTTTCATTACTTTTTTGGCTAAAGAAGAATTGAAACTACATACTGAATCGGGGAAAAGTCTCGATTGAGTGGGATAGAAGCAGTGTTTTAGAAAATTGACTCGACCAGTCTGCCTTATGGTTGTTTGTCCGTATTGATCTCGAAAAAATACTCAAATTCAAGAAAAGATTGCCTCAAATAGATATTTTAGCGCAAAGTTATGAAGGTTTAAAGTTTCACCAATCCACAATTACTTTTTTCCTATTTCCTTCACTCCCTATATTTGATTGCCCTTTTTTACTTACACTTTCAATATTTAAAATTATATTTTTAAAAATAAGGTAGATAGAATAAGTTAAAATGTAAATTTAAACAAGTGTTAAGAATAGGTGATTAAGTATTAACAGTTACTTTTAGGGGATTTGTACAAATTAATTAGGTGATTATCCAATTGTACAGAAGTCATACTTAGTAGATGCACATTTTTTTAAAAGTGAGGTGTTTAAAAAATTGTTGTCTTTTGGCAAACTAATTTTATGTTTGGTCAAGAATATATTTATTGCTAATTATATGAATTACATTCTCTGTTCACTTTTACTTGTCTGCATCAATCCAAAACGAATGCTGCATTAAATATAAATGCTAACTACAAAAATAAAAAATTACTTACACAAATCGTCACTTATTTTCCATTAAATAGCATATAGCTAGCATAATTACCATTAATTCATCGTTAAATAAGATTAACAATCGGATTTTATTATTCTGACAAAAATTATCCATTGCTAATTTGTGTTAAATTTGTATGACATTGAGGTTAGTTATATAAATTTATGCAAGATCTTTTTATTGATTAAAAGTCTTCTATGGCTTTATGAATCAAATATACAAAAGCAAATAGGCTGTTTTTACATTGTACAAAAAGTATAAAACTAAAATTTTGTAAGAATAAAAAAGTGTAATGTGAATTAGTTGACTAGTAAATGAAATTCTTTGATTTTTAAAGAAAATTTTAAATGTAATCTTATCTCTCTTTTGTATCATTATTTTCAGTCAACTTAATTTTTTGTTTATTTGTGTTTTCTTTTATATTTATGTTTTGCGGATTATTAACTTTTGTACAAATTATCACTCTCATTTTTTACTTTCTTCATTCATTGTTATCTTATTTTATTTCATTTTTGAAGGTAGACTTATTCTAGAAATTATGGAATCATGGAATGCACAAATGATGTGAGTTTCTCAATAAAAACATTTTTCCTAGTTAATTTTTTCGATGTTGTTTTCTAATTTTTATGTTCGTATAACTTTTTTTTTTTTACTCTAGTTTAGGAATCTTTTATGATATGTATTTTTTGTCCTTTAATGTTCTCATTATTTAAGATTTGAATATTTTGTCTTAACCAAAGAAATTTATGTAAACCACGCTTTATCTTGGAACATGTATTTTTAAAGACATTTTTTTATGGGGTTTGATAACTTTCTTAAGTTGTAAGAATGGGGTAAAATATAAGTTTTGATTGAAACAAGTAATATGATAAAATGAGAAAAGAATAAAAGAAAATGATTTTTCAGTGAGGTTTTTTTTAAAGGAAATGGTTGAGCTATATTTAAATGGATTAAATCATTGTTTTGGTCAACAAATGTATTGGATTAAAACTTGTAAATGTTTGTGAGTGAGTAGATTTTTTACTCATTTATATGTTTTTAACCGGCTCTGCTTTGTAACAAATAAGAGATTTGAAAAAAGAATTATTTCATGTCTGTCTTATAAGGAGGTACTCTTTTTTTAACTATGTTATATAAATCAAACAGTTAAAACTCAAAATTGTTCTTCATTTCTGTTTAGTATATTTTGTACATATGACATAGAACTTTAAATACTTTTAATTTCATTTATCATGATTATTACTTAATATTAATAAAGTGTAAAAAGTCATTTATTGAGGAACTTTTCATATTACCCCCTTTTTTTAATCCATTTTCTAAAAAAAATATTTCTTTATAAATACTTATTAATTTCAACTTTTTACATAACGTGTTCACACACAAAATTAAAGATTATTTTGGTACATCCTATTATTTTTAAATTATAAAATTCAAATTTCTTCTTCACTTTTTAAAACCTCATGTCAAGTCAAAGTCCAACAAATAAATCAAAATGAAGGAAATAATTTTTAGTCAAAAATTAAAAGAGTAATATGAGTAACTCTTTTTTCCCAAATAATTTCACACATTTTCATTTGGTATAAATGCATGTATTAGCTTTGTGTATTACTAATATTTTATTTGACATATTTTTTCATCCTATGCATAACTAATTTAATTATTACTTATACACTTACATTCATATTAAGGTGTGTATTACTAATACGTGAAAATCCATGGTATTAGTAACATAATAGATTCTAATGCATACGACACCTGGCGCATTATTCAAAAGATGCCTTAAAGTTTCTCCACCGAACCGTAGTACTGCATTAGAATGGTTAAGGACATAATTATCCCTCAAAATTCTTTCCACATTCTTTCCATCATATTTAAGATAATTCATGTCTAGAATGACTAAAGATGCATGGTAAACAAATGTTTTTTTAAAAAAAAAATTATGCAATTCATATTATTTTTAATAGATTAAATCAAATACTATATAAAAAAATACAAATATAAATACCTCAAGTATTACTAATATACTATATTTTACATTATTATTACACACCCTACAAAAAAAACCTTATTCTCACAAGAGCTCAATTAATGATAGGAGTAAATACAACACAACTTGTTAATTCCATGGCAATGAATAGACACAAAAGTTTAGCCAAGGATACAATTGGCCAATTAAAAATAGTAGAGGGGAAAATTCAAACTATTCACCTTTTAAGATGTGTTTGGTAGAGAGGTAAATATTTTTCGAAAAATATTTCTGTATTTTCTTATGTTTAATTGAACAAAATTTTTAAAAAACAAAGACAATAACTTCTTAATGGAAATATAAAAAATAAATTCTATAAATGACATTACTGTATATTTTTTTTGTATCTTCCCACCCAACATTATTTCTTACTTAATGACGTATAAAATACTTTTGAGATAATATTTTCTTTACTTACCAAACTTCAAGAAACCAACTTATAAAACATTTCAAGTTTATGATTATTGTATTCTCTCATCCACCCAACACTCCCAACCCCTACCTCTTGACCATCCCACTCCCACCACCACCGAGGCCCCACACCATGACCCCTTCCCGCCTCTACATATATTTTTTGCTAAATTACATATAAGTATTTTTTTTCTCACTTACTAATCACAAGATTACATACAAGAAACCAACTTATTTTCGAGAAATATTTTCATACCAAACATACCCTTAATATAAAAAAGTTTATGACTCTATGAAAATTTTCAGGATGGACAAGTACATCTATAATTACTTGGTTACAAAGGGGTTGCATAAGACTGCTGAGGTATTTTCCATTGAAGCAAATGTTGTAAATCCCACAAATGTTGGTAAGTTTTTTTATTTAAATTTATGGTAGATTTGAAATCATTAAAATAATTGTTAAAAGTTGTTTACGTGTGACTTACGTGTAATTATGAAAGTCGGTGTGGATGCTTGGGTTATAGTAGTCGGAGTAGTATGATTATGCTGTAGTATTGATAGATTTCACTGTCACAATATTAGTGATCGAGTCAGAATTTTTATTGAAGGGGTTCAAAAGTGTACACACGAACTAATCATGTATGGCGTTCATCGTCTATTATATATACACAAAAAATAATTTTAACCAAATATAAATAAAGTAATTTTCCACAGTAGGTCAACCTCTTCATTGTATGCTAGCTCTGCCCTGACACAAGACGTATCAATAATTTTCTATTCTAAATCGAAAGAAAGTCAAATTTGTCTAAATACTAGATATAAGACAATCGAGGCTACTCTTTTATTTGATGATTATATTGTTTTTTTAACAATTATATTATTCCTTTGATTTTATTTTTATTTTGTGTTTATGATAAAAGATACATTTAAATTGTCACTTTTTTCCACGAGTTTTGCACTTTTAATTTAATTATATATATGTTTTTTTTATATATGAACTATATATTATTATCTATGTATTAAAATGCATTTTGAAATGATCCAAAGTTTTGTCCCGCCTTTCCTTGTTTAACTATCGCCCTACCCTGTCCGTTTAACCTCTGTACTACCCCGCCCTACTCTTGTCTTGCCCCATTGTCATTCCGAATCAATTATTTTCTTTTCCTATCTGAACGATAGTGATAGTTAAAGGTTGTCTTCATATAAGGTATAACTCACGGATAGTTGTAGAAATGAGCTATAACTCGAACTTTGGGTGAATGCAACATGCTTCGTGTATCTGCATACCCTTTTGTTTGATGATGTTATTTTAAAGAACTTCTTTATTCATTTGACTTCATTTTTAAGTGAGATAATGGTAAGAAAAACACATCTGAATTATCATAGTTTCACGAGTTTCACATCTTTAACTATAGTTGTTCTCTTTTCCTACATGAACCATCAATATTTATATATTAAACACACCTCATGAATTATCAGTTGTTCCTTTTTCAAATAAAATAGTTTTGATGGAATGATAGATAATCAATGTCATTCTTTGAAGCTTTTAGTGCACTTATTTTGAGGTTCATTTTATTAGAAAGTGTTTTCCATATTTCTAAAATTGTATTAATTGCTTTTTTTTTAATTTCAATTATTTAATTTCTAATATTTTTTAGATGTCGAATCTCCAGAGGGATATTTAATGGAATGGTGGGATGGGTTTTATGATTTATACAATACTTATCAGGCTGAGAAGGCCCAACTATCCTATGTTAAAGTATTACCTAAACTTTTTCAAGTTAAATTCATCTTCTCAATGATTATTTAATCTAAAGACATGATTTTTTTGAAATTCTCAGGATGCATGGACTGCTGACAATGTGGGATATCATATCCCTTCTTATGTGCCAACGTATTCTTCAAATACTGCTACACCGGTTAGCTCTCCTACCCCGCAATTGTTTGAGCCTAATTTTATATATTGTAGCATCTCTATTAGACCTGTCAATACAGGTCGGCCCATTCCATTCGAATTAGTACACACGGGCTAGCCCATACGGGCTTTGAGTTTAACGTGCCGGGCCATCAAAATGATTGATCAAGAACACCAACTCCACACCATTACTCTGTGGGTTGCGGGCCTCACGAGCCAGCCCACTTTTTAAAAAATAATATTTTCTAATTTAATTTTAGAATATTAATAAAGATAAATATTATCAGACAATATTACATAAT
Organism: Capsicum baccatum var. pendulum; assembly: GCA_030864225.1. Lineage (NCBI taxonomy): Eukaryota > Viridiplantae > Streptophyta > Magnoliopsida > Solanales > Solanaceae > Capsicum > Capsicum baccatum. The sequence goes on from CM061553.1 coordinate 250,610,598, forward strand.
GTTAATACTTATTAATCAAGTCTCCAACACCCCTAAAAAATATTCCTAATAATGAAATTAAATAACTTTTGACATGATATCATTCGAACCAATTAACAATACTAATAAACAATCTAAATAGTTGCATTTACTTGACTTACGGGCTGGCCCACGGGCTAGCCCAACCCATATTGCTCAAGCCCCACGGGCCACAGGTTTATATGGGTAGGACTAGAAAGCCTTGTTCTTAAATGGGCTACAAAAGCTGAAGCCAAGACCATCAAATTACAAGCCGGGTTTGGCCCGACCCATATTGACGGCTCTAGTCTCTATAGTAATGTCACTGTTTTGTTTAACTATAGGTGCAGGATATATCTCATGTGGAGCCGGCCTTCCATCTAACGACACCTGAGGATGTAGTGAGGGCGGATTTAAGGTTTTTTTAGATTGATCATACGAGTCAAGGGGTGCCATATGTAACCGATTCTATGTAACAACGTTATATTTATTGCTAATATGGAGCAGCATTTCTGCATTTTGTTCACTTATCTTCATGTTTTATCTATTCTGCTTTGGTTTTATGCAATGCAATTATGACTGTAAAATTGAATTGATAATTAGTTATTTCATAGATATTTCATAATGTAAGTCATCGATTTGGTTGTTGAAGTTCATGAATAAGAAAATCGATCTCTAACTCTTTTTGATGTTCATGTGTCATACAGCCAACCAATGGAGCAGATCCCGAGTATGCCTCAACAGTCGGAGGGAAAAGTATGTTTAGATTTCAGAGACAACAGTAATTTTTTAATGTTTTGTTTCTTAAAGTTAAGACATAACTCACAAGGTTTTATCCTTCTAGGAAGAGGGAGAGGGAGATAATATTAACTTTGAACGAACTATGCAGATGGACCCAAACTCTCGTCCCGTTAAAAAGATTAGGCTTTCAGTACCAGAACCTTCTGAAGCAGGTTCATTGTATTATTATTGGTTTCAAATTCTTAGCTTTTTAATTTTTAGAATCTTTTGTCATTGATCTTGATAACGCATGTGAGCCTGCCTAAGTTAGTTTAGAGTCTTATAAGTTGACTTAATATGCATTTTGAACTAGATACCAATATCAACTTTTGTTAGCGTATGAAAATTTTATGGTTGTTTAGATGATATATTTGTCAATTATAAGATCTTCAAGGATGATTAAATGGTTTTCTGTTATAACAGAAACTCATATCAGATTCTTTGTTGATGATCGTTATCAGGTTGTTTCACCGGCTCTAGCTATGTGATGCAGCAAACTCCCTAGTTTAATCAAGATCTTGAAATTTTACGATCTTCCTCTGGGCATGGCATTAAGAAGGTGATAAACTTGAGCAAGATCATAATTCATTAGCTGTTATACAATATATGTAGGCTATATGTGACATAAACAAAGACACATGAATTGTTGTTACTTCTTGTTCATTTTAAGAATTTTAACTTTTTCTTGTTGATTTATTGCTTTCTCCAATTCTTAATGGTTGTTGCATGTTTGTTAATCAACATAAAAAAATAATCGATACAAGTCGGAAATATGACAGTATTACAGTGCATATGTTATAGTGCAGTCTCTTGATGATGAATGTTAAGGATGCTAATACGTTTAGATGCAGCATTAAGGTTTTAGGTTTCAATTCTACAAGTCATCATAAATGTAACAACAACAGCATATCTCTAAGTATATTCCCACCAAGTCGTCATAAATGCATAACCAATAAATGCTCAAATCTCATTATTTTCCAATGAATGGGTAGCTGTTTTGATGAAATGTATGAGTCCACCAACTACATAGGGATCAGGTCCCTATGCCCACAGATGTAATAGGATAACAGTCGGAAGAAAAATGATGCAATAATGTAAAGTACAATCTTTACGTGCAAACCTCCTTTCTTAAGGGAGGAAAAAAAACACAACTTGTCTCACAGGATTTTCCAAATCTCTACTAATCATCAAGCAACCAAGTGATTACGAGCTCCTATAATCACTACCTCTTGCAACAACTCTACTACAAGACAAGTATAGTAACTCTACCAAACCTCAGCTGACAATGATCCTAGATAACTCTACCCAGGACTCAACACGTCCAAAACGGTAAGTTAAACTTGACCAACGTACAAACGACTCGATCAATTACCTATAACTGATGCGACTCGAACTAAGACTTAGAAAAGCTAAAATATTTACAATATGAGAGCAAAACTCAAATAACTCAAGACACCATAAGACTAAATGAGTACTTAATCAGGTCTCTTGATGATGTATGAGTTGTGTTCAAAGAGACGGCTTTTGCAAAAACTGACTTTTATTGTATGTAAGTATTCCTTTCATTTGAGACAACAAAACCTAGAACTTCTCCCATTGAGCGAGGGTGAACATCTCTACTGTCGTGCTACCAACTTGTGGCCCTGGGTTCATGTGCACTAAGTACTTTCAACGCAAAATATAAATTTATGTGTAAAAATCTACTAAAATTTCGCTCTCTAGTATGTAGGGATGAATAGTTTCAACAATACAATAGGTTCAATACGATGAACCTTAAAGGTTGAACTTATAGTGTTTAAATTCTGAATTTGCCTCTGCTTTTCATTAAAATCTCATAGTTCTCTATCATGCCTTTTTAATTATTTTTTACAAAATCCTTTAAGAAGTAATATACATATCGACTAAATGGATTCTACATTATAATGTTTTCAAGGAGAAAGGATATTAAATAGTTAAGTTTAGTGCTATAATATGAACTCAAGCCATGTTACACTTTCATCATTCTACAACTAATAGTGTAGTCTAACAGTCAATAAAGTAAGTGAAAATCATAGAATACTAGGATTCGAGTTTAAGCAGAGACAACAATGTTATGATGTTAAAGGCCTGCACTGAATGGTGCTAAAATATATGGCGCACGATCATGTTACCTAAGCATAGGTTCCTATTGCGGTTAGCAATGCAAGGTAAACTACACACTAAAGAGAGGTTGACAAGAATAGGTATACATTGTGATGATGACAAGTGTGTACTATGTAATCAGATGCAGATAGAAAATACCTCTCATCTTTTTGCAATCTGATGTGTATCTGTTGTACTACTGGAGTTTTGATGGAATTACTAGAATTTTGATGATCTACAAATTATACCACAAAGGACTTGAATGGTTACTAAATTAGTATATATGGGACATAGTCTCATAGGAATTTGACTTTAGAAGATGACAACTGAGTACAGCTAGAGTCTGGAGACTGCACTTTATGCAGAGAGTTGGTGGCACTGCAGTAGAGGTAGCCAACCTCGACCAATGGCATGCGTTCTATGTTTCATTCTCTCTTATAAAAGGGAACATTGACAAGGAACAAAACCCAGTTTTTGCAATGACGATTACTCTCAAAAGCAAAAAGTCATTTTATAAGAACACTGCTCGCACTCCACTAACAAGGGAACTGATCGAGTGTTGACTAAGTATTGTTATGTATTTTCTCTTACATTATAAATCTACTCCTGAATTATAAAGGATGGTAGATCAATAGCTTATCTAAGTCTTAGCTGGAGTTGCCTCAATTAGAGTTAATTGATCGAGTCGCTTTGTATTTGGTCAAGTTTATTTTCACCTTGGGTGAAGTCTTTTTTGGGTAGAGTTACTTGGGACTGTCGGCTAGAGTTAGTCGACAAGGAGTATGATAGAGTTGCTACATCAGTCTTGTAGTAGAGTTATTACAAAAGGCTAGGATTGAGAGTTTAATCATTTTTTATTATTTGAATCTGTAATCACTTTGTTGCTTGAAGTTAGTGGAGATTTGGAAAATCCTGTGAGAAGGGTTGTGGTTTTTCCTCCCTTGAGTAAGGAGGTTTCCACGTAAACATACTTTGTATTTTATCTTTTGCATTGTCTTTCTTTTATAACTGTGTCCGTTAAGGGACCTGGTCACTTGTTACTTGGTGGATGGATCCCTATGTTTCATCAGTATCTCAGGAAATCTACAAACAAAGTGTAAGCTTTCGATTTGGTTGTACGACTTATCATTCAATTCTACTAATTGGTACTTGTTTACTTCACGATCATACATATATCATAATGATTCAAAAACTCCCAGCTCTAATATCAAATGAAACTACATTATGTATGATAAAAACATAAATAAAAATCATCCAATAAATAGACAACTTCACTTTGCAATCTCCTTCCCTGAACGAATATATGTAATTCGTGAAGAACTAAAATGAAAGATTGCCATATACATGAGAGGGAGGGAGTATAATTTATATATACAGGGGCGGACCTACGTTGTATTTTGGGGTTCTCCGGCACCCACTAAACTCGAAGCGGAATAGGTATAATTATATAAAAACTATATGGAAATAGGTATAAAATATATAAAAGCACCCACTATAATAAAAAAAAGTCGGTTGGGTGCATTGGCATTTGAGTTTATCATAAGATCATTCATTGGAAGGAGGTCCCGGGTTTGAACCTCATTGAGATAATCATTTTTTAAAAAATTTTAAGTATCCACTATCCTTAAATCCTGGATCCGCCACTTATGTATATATATATGAGTTATAGCTTTTTTCTTAGGAATTTGATTCAAATTATTTGAACCGATGAGTACATTAAGATAAGTTTTTTTTTTAATTAATTAGTGTATTACATTTTACTTAAAAGATTTTGGAATTTTCTCACTCACATACATTAGTTCTGTATTTTCTACTCATAACAAACTTACCTTTTAATTTAATTCAATTTTCCTGAGATAAATTTTTATGTTTTGACACTTTTGACTAATTCATAAAGTGGAGAGCAAGTTCATTGAAATTATAGTATATAAGTAAAAAAAAAAAGATTAAATATGTTATTGAATTATTAGAAATGCCTCATTTATGTCATCTGTTAAAAGTTTGGCTAATTTATGTCGTCGTCATAAAAAGTCTAACTCATCTATATCATTGATGTTATAGAAAAGGTTTATTCGTGCTATTACTTTCTAGCGATGGTTTTGCAAATTCATTTTTGCCACATGACCTCTTATTAGAAATACATGTCACTAAATCTAAATAAATCAATATTAATTAAAATTCAAATTCAAATTTGAACCTGATAAATAAAATCCAACCCACACCCTACCCAATTAAGGTGAGTGATATTATTATGAAACTAAGTGTAAAAGTAAATAATGAGTGATATTATTATGAAACTAAGTGTAAAAGTAAATAATGAAATTTATTATTAAATGTTAGTGTTAGAGATTTGTTTAAATTAATTAGGTAATTTTCCATAATGCAAAAGCCATATTAATAGAATTCACTTTTTTTTTAATTTTTTTAATTTAAGTGACATCCTTGAATGAAAGTTTTTTTCTTCTTCTTGTTTTTTTTTTTTTTTTTTTTGAAAAAAAGTGTGATTGGAGTTAATTAGTAATATATGAAGTTGTTTAATTTTAGAGGATATCTAAGTTGTAATTCGTAATCTTTTCTTATTATTTTCAAGTCAAATTTTTCTTGTTGGATTCTATCTTTTCTTTTATTTAGATTTTGCAATTTTATTAACTTCTCCTCAATATATAATTATAATCTTATTTTTTCTTCTTGTTATCTTTTTTTTTTTTGCTCTCTTTCTCCACTATTCTTCTCTCTTCTTCTTTTCTTCACTTTCACTTGTTTATTCTCTTTTTTCTTTTTCTTCTTTAGTGATTATGGGTTCGTGGAGCAATCAAGTAATGTATGTTTTTGAATAAAAACTATTTTTCTAATTAAATTTTTTATGTTTTCTCCATATGTGTTCTCATGATTTTAGTTTTTTTTTTTTGTTAACTCTAATTTTTTTTTAATGATTCTTTGGTTATATTCATTCTTTTCTATTTTTATGTTCTCATAATTTTAAGTTTAAATGTTCTTTTTTAGTCAAAGAAACTTTTATAAGACATGTTATATCTTGATGATTTTTTGGAAATTTTTTTTGCGTATGTTTTGATAGTTATTTTTAAGTTATAAAAGTAGGGAAAATGTATATATTTTGATTGAAACAAGTGACATGAGATGAGTGTGGAGTAAATAAAACGTCTTACTAGGGAGTCTTAAGAAAAAAATTGGGTTACATTTGAAAGGATTAAATCGGGCATGCTTAATAAATGAATAGGATTAAAACTTGTTCAATTCTTTTGTGTGTGCATTGATATTTTAGGTCACTTACAACTTCTTTAATTGTATATCTTTTTTATGAAAGATTTTAATATTTACTCAAAGGAGATTTGAAAAGATCATTTTATGTTATATATTTATTTATAAGTGACCAAGAAATCTTAATTCCTCAATTTTTGACCAAGAAATAAAATAACGTATACATCACTCTTCTCAGACTTCATCTATAAAATTACACTAAATATATGTTATTATTATTATCATTGTAATGAGATAATATTAAATTTTAATCCAATTTTAAAGAGTAAATAGGAGTAACTACTTTTTTCCCAAATAATTTGGACACTTAAAAGTCCACTTATCTAGATAAGACCTCAATTAATGATAGGATCATATATGACACAATTCATTAATCCCAAATGAATATACACAAAAATCTAATTAATGATAAAACTGACCAAGTTAAAATAATACAAGGGCAAATTTTAATAATAATCGTTTCACTTTCTCTGTTTCAAAATACGTAGCACGGTACAACTTTGAGAGCCAATTAAATTATTTTTTCATTGAAATTTTTTATCTAGCTTTAAAATACTTAAATTTATTAATTATATAAATTTTATTACATAAAAATTAAATTTTTTATTTCTAAATTTAAATCTCAAAATTTCAATTACCCCACATAACAAAATAATTTATGACTCTCTATAGGAAATTTTCAGGTTTGACAAGTACGTGCATGATTACTTGGTTAAGAAGGGGCTGCATTTGACTGCTGATTTATTTTCCATCGAAGCTACTGTTGTTCATCCCAATCATGTTGGTAGTTTTTTTTTTAAATAAATTTATTACTGATTTGAACTTATTATTATGCTATAATACAATAATCCTGATTATCATTTATTAAAAGTTGTTTATAATCTTGGGATTCTTTGTTAAATGATTTTTTTAAGTCTTCTTTTTAATTAATAGAATATACAGATCTATTATCCATCTAACGATATATAGATAGATCGATTATCGATCCAAGAAATAGATTCATTCAAAGTCAGGAAAAGGGCTCGCAACCCAAAGGGATGTAACCTAGGCTGGCTACCCTAACCCAATCATCAATACCTAACTACAAATTAATGGTAATCTCGTGGAACAAACCATTGTGTATTCACCCAAAATCCAGGATAAAGGCCCCCCACCCAAGTGGATGTAACCTAGGCATCCTATCGTAACCCAAGCATCATAGCTAACTATAAATCAATGATAATCTTGAGGCACGAAGCATCATCCATTCACCCAAAGTCGGGGAAAAGGCCCGCAACCCAAGGGGATGTGACCTAGGTAGGCTTCACTAACCTAAACATCAATAGATAACTCCAAGTAAATGTTAATCTCGAGGCACGGAGCATCATACATTCATCCTAAGTTTACGAAAAAAGGGATGTGAATCAATAGTCAACTTCAAATAAATGATAATATCGAGTCACTAAGCATCCTGCATTTACCCAAAGTGACATAGACAACCTACTCTAACTCAAGCATCAATAACTAATTTAAGAACTCTGTTTATTACTTTGATGTCATTTTAGTTTTATACGTATGAGTACATCGAAGGGGAGCCTTTTAGTAACTAGTAAAGTTGTTGTCATGTGACTAGAAGGTCATGGGTTCAAGCCTTGGAAATAGCCTCTAGCAGAAAGGCAAGGTAAGACTGCGTACGATACACACATGTGGTGGAGCCCTTCCCGGACACCGCGCATAGCAGTATGTTTAGTGCACCGTGCTTCCCCCCCCCCCCCCCCCCTTTTTTTTTATGTATGAGTACATCAATAATAACATATCAAGTGTAATCCCACAGAGTGTTGTCTGGGGAGGGTAGAGTGTACGTAGTGCATATCACAACCTAAGAAGAATTAGAAAGGTTGTTTCTGGTAGACCCTCGACTAGTTTTATATATGTGGCTAATAAGGAAACTATGCCATATCAATTTTTATTGAAAGTGCTTTTCGTGTTTCTAAATTGAATTAATTGCTATTTGTTATTTTGGAGGGATATGGACCATGTATTGACTGATACTTTTATTTGTGGTGATGTACTAATGTACAATTATTTGATTTCTGTGATTTGTTTCAGCAATCGAATCCCCGGAGGGGTTTCTAAAGGAGTGGTGGAACTTTTTCTATGATACATACACGTTTCATCAGGCTGAGCATGCCCAAGAATCCAATACTGAGGTGTTGCCTAAACTTTTCCAAGTTAAGTTCTTCTTTTTCAATGACTATTATAATCTAAATGCATGATTTTTTTGAACTCTCAGGCTGCACATACTATTGACAATGTTGTATCTAATATCCCCTCCACGCTGCCAACGCTTTCTCCTCATTCTACCATGCTATCATTTGAGCATAATATATCTCCTATGGTGCCGGCCTTCCACCTGACGACACCTGACTATGCGTTGACGTATGATTTAAGCTTTGTTGATATGCATCATCCAACTCAGCTGGTGCCATTTGAAACTAATTTTAGGTAACATGTATTTATGGATTATCCGGACCATCATTTCTGCACTTGATATATTTTATATTATTTTCACTCTTCACTTAACTTCGTGTTATATCTATTCTTCTTCGTTCTTGAACAAAATCACATTTCCATTAGTTTTGTGCAATGCAATTATGACTGTAAAATTGAATTTATCCAATTCTGTGTTGCATAGTGAAAGCATCAATTTTGTTGTTGAAGTTCGTGAATCTGTAGATTTCTAACTCTTTTTGATATTCATGTGTCATACAGCTACCCGATGGGAGGCAAGAGTATGTGTTTACATTTACGAGACAACAACATATTTTTTTTAAGTTGCGACATAATTGTCGGTTTTATTCCTTCCAGGATGAAGGAGCGGGGCTTGGTATTTTCACCGCTCAAACTATGCAGATGGAACCAAATTACTCCGATGCTCTTGCTACTGCTATGCTTCCGATGCCAGAAACTTCTGAAGCAGGTTTGTTTGTATTAGTTTCAAATGCCTTGCATTTTAGAAAAAAAGAAAGTCTTTTACCACAAATTGAATTTCTAATTCTTTATTTAAATTTATGTGTCATAGGGAGCAATTTTAAGAAAGAAAGGAGTCTTTTGAAAGATGATGGCTAAATTAAACTTTTTATTATAGTAAAATGAGAATTTTAAAATTAAATTATTCTTAAATATATAATTGAGTCATTTTGTTGAGGACAAACTAATAAGGAAAGTTTGCCATATAAATTAGGATAAACGGAGTGTAACATACCAAAAGTAAACTTGATATAGAGTAGTAGGTTTCAACATGCCATGTCAATTCTTATATTAACATATCATTAAAATGAAAATATTATTTAAAAAATTTAGATATAGAATTTTGTTGTTATTATTTTTTTTTTGTAAATGGTCTAAAAAGAAAAGGCTACCCATAGAAAAAAGATTGGATGGAATGATTGATAATGTCATTCTTTGAAGTTTTTGGTGCACTTATCGGAAGTTAGTTTTTTCTGGAAAGCGCTTTTTGTGTTTCAAAATTTGCATTAATTGCTATTCTTTATTTTTGAAGGATGTTCACAACATAGTGACTGATCATTTTGTTTGTGGTGTTGCGCTAATATACAATTACTTAATTCTGCAATTTATTTCTACAAGATTGGTGGTATGAGTTCTACAGTATGTTAAGATCTAATCAGGCCGAGCATGCCAAAGAGCCCTATGCTGAGGTGTTCTCTAGACTTTTCTAAGTTAAATTTAACTTTTTTTTTTTGAGATAACTATATTCTAAATTATTAATTTTTTATAAATTCTCAGGCTGAACAAACTATGGACAATGTGGTACCTCAAGTCCCATACGTTGTGCCAGTTAGCTCTCTTACTATGCATCGTTTGGTCCTTATTTAATAGATTTCAATGTCTCCCTTACGATGTCTATCTTTTATCCTAACTATAGGCACATAACATATCATCTGCGGTGCCGGCGTTTAGTCATAAGAGATCGTAAGAGCAATTCCCTTTCGATCAAACTATGCAGATGGAACCAAGTCCCTGTGCCCATAAAAAAATTAAGCTTTCGGTGCCAGAACCTTCGGAAGCAGGTTCGTTGTATTGGTTTCAAATACTTTGAGTGTATGTATTAGAATATTTTATCTTTGATTTTGATCACACATATGAGCTCACCTAAGTAGTTTATACTCTTATACGTTGACTTAACATGCATGAAGATGATAACCAAATACTGCTAGAAAGAATGTATCTATAGCCTAGATTATTTGGTCATTACAGAAGTAAATCAAAAAGTTTTGAACCAGAATACTACTGTCAATTTTTGTTAGTATATGAAAATGTTATGGCTGTGTGGATGATCTGATTGTCAATTATAAGCTCTTCAACGAAAATTAAATAGTTCTCTGTTATAACAGAAACTCATGGTCAGATTCTTTGTTGATTGTCATTGTCAGGTTGTTCCATTGACTCCAGCTCAGAGATGCTGCAAACTGATCAATATCTCGCGATTTTCGATCTTCCTCTTGGCATGACATTAAGAAGGTGATAAGTTTGAGAAAGATCTTAATTCATTAGCTGTTATAAAGTTTATGTAGGCTATATATGCCATGAATACAGAAAGCTGAATTTCTTTTACTTAACTTAAAGAAACAATATATTGATGGCACTTGTATTCAAGTCTATTGTTAGGTGTATATAAAAGATCGTATTCTTCCTTGGTTGTGAATAAACCTTTCTTAGATTAATGAGAAGCCTAGTCAATCATATCTAAAGATTTGTGTCAAAATGATGACGGCAACATTGGTGCATGAAATATTCTGTGTTCACGCAAGGTTCGGTGAAGACCCATATCTTCAAGGGATACAATGTAGGCAGCCTTCCTAGATGCTAGCATCAATAGCTGATTCCATTGCTCGAACTTGTGACCTAAAAGTGACACAGCGGCAACTGGTGCACCAAGCATTCCACGTTAGAAGGGTCTATGGAAAGGCTGCATTGCAAGGGTTGTGATGTAGAAAAGCTACACTAATGCAAGCATTAATGGTTGCTTTCACGTCTCGAACTTATGACCTGTAGGTCACACAGAGACAACTTTATCATTCTTGCTAAAATTTTCTATAACATGTGATTTGTATCTGTGATCTCTTGAAATTACCTCAAGAGTAGAGGGCATAGATTGAGGAAAGTTTTTAAATTGTGATATCCATTTCATATATGGAAGGGGGAAGACATCCTCATTGTGCATCATCAGGCGGATTTGGTAGGAGGGGAAGTGAAAGAAGAAATGAATGTTAGTTCAATTATTGAGTTCCATAAGATTTCTTTTGTTTATCTATCGAAATTCACCTCACCACCTTTCCTCATAGGAGAATACCGAGAATTCTTTCTCGCAATGAGAAAAGGATGAACTCCATTCGAAGAGTAGAGCCTTGATCGTTTCCTAGCCCGTGCAATTTGAGCGCGAAGCCTTCCATATGGGAAAACTAGTTTGATTCGCCCACTCTCGTCATTATTGATGTAATGATCATGCTGTCAAGCAAGCTTAGACTATTAGGCTCCAATGTTTTGAAAAACGAAAAGCACAAAAAGGAAACCAGATCTATGGGCGTGAAGCGAAAAGATAGAATTGAAGTGCATACTTATTGGAAGTAAATCAGACAAAGAAGCACTAAGATCTATGGCTTTAAGCAAAAAGTGAGAATTAAAGCCCATGCTTCTGTGAAATAAAGCACACGAGTTATGGAAAAAAAAAAGTACCTAATATATACATATATATATTTGAAGTTAATGCTATACTAAAGCTAATATTAATCCAACTCCTCATAGTTAAGCCAAATATAACCGTTTATCATTGGAATTATTTTGCGCATCATCATTTGAGCGCACACACACTTCTCTAAGCTCCGTTGCTTCACTCATGAAGAGATAACTCCTCGCTTGGCTTGCTTTATCATTTTAAACAGGAAAACCCTTATCCTTAATAGTACTATGTGTCTTAGCTGATCTTGCCATCATAATATGTCCGAAAGTTGTTATTTACTTTGATCTCTTGTGCAAATAGCTTGGTATAAATCAAACATATTTTAGAGCACTTTGTCTTTGCAAGTAGTCTAAAACTTTTTTATCTAGGCCATTCCAATTTCAACAAGTTATTACTAGGGTCTAGGGGGTCCTGACCTAGTACAAGTAGTGTTGGAGAATGTTATAAACTAAATAGTAACATTCCATTTGTGACTTCCTTTCTCTTTTCCTTATAATTTTCATAATATAGAATATAAATTACACAATTAAGTAAAATGCACAGGTTATGGAAACTAAAATAAGAACAATACATGTATGAATTGAATGCTATAATTAAGTTATGGTTAGGATTTTTTGCGTGTTTTCATTTGAAGCGCATTGTTTCGCTCATAAAGCAACAAATCCTCGCTTAGATTTCTTTTCGTTGTTATATTCCTGTTGCAAAAAGTCCCACATCGGTTATATGGGGAATTGATGTGGGGCTTGTATAACGATGGGATTTCCCACGTTAATAGCTATCTTTTGTAGTGTGGTTCTCCTAAGTTTGTATCAATGGTATCAGAGCCACCCACTGTGCCTTGGGTGGTGAAGCTGGTATGACACTGTTCGGCCAGAGCTAGCAATGTCTAGAGCATAGCCTTCAAGGTGCCTGGGCACCTCACTCAAAATGGGCTACTTGGGAAAGAGCTACCTACACAAATAGAGTGAAAGCTACCGAGAGTGGAGCCGTTAAGGACAATAGATGCAGAGTGTGGTGGTTTATTATGATCCTATTGCTAAAAGTCCCACATCGGTTATATAGGGAACTGATGTTGGGCTTATATAACCATGAGCTCTCCCACCTTAATAAATAGATTTTGGGGTGTGATTCTCCTAAGATTGTAACAAAAATCTTTCCATCGTAACATGTCTGAAATTCGTTTCCCATTACATTGAACGGTTTGTATATTCTTCAAGCAGTCTAAAACACTTCTACCTCGGTCATTCCAATTTCCACAAGATAATACTAGAGGCATCCGAATTGGCAAGTTGTATTAGAGAATGTTGTAAACTAAATAGAAATATTCCATTTGCGACTTCCTTTCTCTTTTCCCTTATAATCATCATATGGATAGACCATAAATTAAAGATATAAATATATAATGATATAGAATCTTTTTTTTTCATTTTTCAATTCAACAAATCGTCATAAATGCATAAACAATAAAGGCTCAATCTCATTTTATTTTCTAATGAATGGGTGGTTGTTGGGCAAGGTTGTTCGAATACAAAGTGTGGCTTTCCATAAGAGGCAGGTATAGTGTTGTGGCCCTGGGTTCATCTGCACCCAGTACTTTCAACGCAAAATCTGAGTTATGCGTAAAACTCTAGTAAAATTTTGATGACTAGTATGTATAATAATTACAAAAATACAATATGTTCTATACAACGAACCTTAAAGGTCCTCTGCTTTTTATTTAAGTCTCATAGCTCCCTATCATGCTTTCTGATTACTTTCTACAAAATCCTATAAGAAATAATATACATTTAAACATATCTTGTGGCACACTGTTTTCATGCTTATATTATGGTCTACGTCATCCCTCACCAACATAAGGGTGGATTAGTTAAAAATACCATTGTATCCGACCAGCGAAAAAATATGTTCCTCCATATTTTTTGTTTACTAAATTTAAATTACATACAACAATTTCAATGAACTGTTTCATGTTCGCTGTGTAATTCTTCAAAAAAAAAATTAAAAGATCTTACTACTATACTAAGAATTTTAATGTGCTTCTTTTCATTTTTTACAGGTGCTTCAGGTTTGTCAAGTTATTATACGAGTGCCTGCAATAATTACTATAAACTGTGGTATCGCATCCTAGATATACCACTTTCTGGGAAAATACCTTCGCACCGCAAGAAGGTGATTCTTGCCATCTGTCCTGGTGGACAGAGTCACCTGATATTGATATCTATTGCTAGTGGGCGGTGCAAGGTATCCCATGGATTTAATCGAGGTACGTGAAATCTGGCCCAAACTCCACAATTATCGAAAAAAATAGAGAGTCAGCCATCGATGTACATATACACTTAGTTTTTCTCCTATAAGTAAGTGAAGCGCTGTGGTTATTAGGAGCTGAAATTGAATCTTAAGCTGATGCTTAAAATATGCACTTTTTGACAATCGACTTTGCTCATTGGGTTTCTATTTGCTGATGATTGACATGACAGAAGTGTCATATGATCCGTTTCGTTCATTTCAAGAAATAGTAAAACGAATGTTACTTCTTGTCTGATTTGAATATTTGATCTAAATGGCAACTAAATAACCATGCGTTGAATAGTTCCTTCCTTTTGCATGATTAAACAGATAATTGTACGATGCTTACCGATAATGGCATAAATTCAAGAATATATGATGACATAGCAGAGGGTATATTTAAGTGACACGATTAGGACAAAAGGGTGGTAAGACTAGTAACATGGTGCCATCAGCTGACGAACTTCCTCTCCATCCAAAGTATATATAAATCATAGTAGAATAGAGTTTAGGGCAATGAAAGTAACGCAAAATTAGGCGTTGAGTAAACCTATGCTAAGTTGCTCGGACTCTCAAAAATTGTGGCCGAACCTATGTCGGATCCTTCAAAAATGCACTACTTTTAAGGATCCGACGCGCACCCAATGACATTGTTGGAAGAGTCCGAGCAACATAGACCCGATGATAGAGATGTTTTGGAACTCTATGGTTGTGTAGGCATACGGGGATAATAGGCTATCGGGATGACTTAAATTGAAACCGTGATTAATGGAGGTTCCATGTTGTAACTTAGTCAAGGACAACGGAGACGAATATCAAGGGCGTTTTTGCTACTGCTTATTTTCAAGATAAGAAGTATATGAAAGACAATACGTGTTTGTTATTTGTCTGCTTGGTCCAAAAAAGAATTTGGCTTGCTTGTTTGTCCATGACTGTCGTCTCTGTGCTGGCGAGATCAAATAAATATAGTCCACGAAGTTGCTTTTTTTTTTTTTCTAATTATAATAGTTATTACTTATATTGCATAGTGATAATTAGTTATTACTTATATTGCATAGTGATAATTAGTTATTACTTAGATATTGCATAGTGAAAGCTTCGATTTGATTGTTGAAGTTCTCGAATCTGTAGATTTCAAACTCTTTTTAATGTTCATCTGTCATACAGCCACCCAACGGAGCTGATTCCATAAATGCCTCAACAATGGGAGGCTAGCCTATGTGTTTACATTTCCGATACAGCAGCATATTTTCATAAAGTTGCGACATAACTGTCGGTTTTATTCTTTCCAGGATGAAGGAGATGGACTTGGTATATACAATGAACAAAATACGCTAATAGAACCAAACTCCGATGCTCCTACTACGGCTATGCTTCCGATGCCAGATTCTTCTGAAGCAAGTTTGGTTGTATTGGTTTCAAATGCCTTGCGTTTTAAGGAAAAAAGGAAGTGTTTTACCACAAATTTATTAATTCTTTATTTAAAAGCCATGTGTCATAGGGAGTGATTTTAAGAAATAAAGGAAGTCTTTTGAAACATGACGGCTAAAATAAACTTTATACATGTGACTACAAATTATTATAGTAAAATGAGAATTTTAAAGTTAAATTATTCTGAAATATATGATTGAGTCATTTTGTTGAGGGCAAACTAATAAGGAAAGTTTACATAGGATAAACGGAGTGTGAACATACTAAAAGTATCCTTGATATATAGTAGTAGGTTTCAACATGCCATGTCAATTCTTATATTAACATATCATTAAAATGAAAATATTATCAAAAAATTTTAGATATAGAATTTTGTTGTTCTTGTTCTTATTATTATTTTTAAACTTTCTAAAAAGAAAGGACTGCCCATAGAAAATAGATTGAATGGAATGATTGATAATGCTATACTTTGAAGTTTTTGGTGCACTTATCAGAGGTTAATTTTTTCTAGAAAGTGCTTTTCATGTTTTTAAATTTGTATTAATTGCTATTCTTTATTTTGGAAGGATGTTCATAACATATTGACTGATCATTTGGTTTGTGGTGGTGTGCTAATATACAATTATTTAATTCTGCAATTTCTTTCGGCTGTCGAATCTCAGGAGGTATTCCTAGAGATTGGTGGTATGAGTTCATTAGTATATTCAATTTGAATCAGGTCGATCATGCCGAAAATCCCTATGCTGAGGTGTTTCTAGACTTTTATAAGTTAAATTTAGCTTTTTTAAAATTTTTTGAGACTACTATAATCTAAATGAATGATTTCTTTTTAATTCTCATGCTGCACAAACTATGGACAATGTGGTACCTCATGTCCCAGATGTTCTTCCAGTTAGCTCACTTATTATGCATCGTTTGCTCCATAATTTATAGACTACAATGTCTCTGTTATGATGTCACTCTTTTGTCCTAATTATAGGCACATGATATATCACCTGAGGTGACGGCCTTTAGTCTTGAGAGATTGCAAGAGCAATGCCCATTAAGTTTTTGGTTCCAGAGCCTTCGGAAGCAGGTTTGTTGTATTGGTTTCAAATACTTTTCGTTTATGTTTCGGAATCTTTTGTCTTTGATGTTGATAACACATGTGAGCTCACCTAAGAAGTTTATACTCTTCTATGTCGACTTAACCTGCATTTTTTATCCAGAATACTAATGTCAATTTTTTTTAGTGTATGAAAATGTTAAGGCTGTGTGGATGATATTTTTTCAATTATAAGCTGTTCAAGGACAATTAAATAGTTCTCTGTTGTAACGGAAACTCATAATAGATTCTTTTCTGAAAATCGTTATCAAGTTGTTCCGTCGTCTCCAGCTCTGGGATGCAGTAAACTCCCTAGTCTACTCAATATCTTGCGATTTTCCGATCTTCCTCCTGGCATGGAATTAAGAAGGCGATAAGTTTGAGAAAGATCATAATTGGTTAGCTGTTAAACCGTACATGTAGGCTATATGTGCCATGAACTAAGACAAATGAATTTCTTTTACTTAATTTGAAGAAACAATATATTGATGGTACTTGTACTCAAGTCCATTGTTAGGTTTATATGAAAGATCACATTCTTCCTTGGCTATAAATAAGCCTTTCTTAGATTAGCGAGAAGCCTATTCAACATATCAATAGATTCGTGTCAAAATGATGACGACAACTTTGGTGCACGAAGGATTCTGTGTTTACGCAAGGTTCAGGGAAGGGCCATATCCCAAGAGATACAACATAGGAAGCCTACCCTGATGAAAGCATCAATTGATATGTAAACCAAATGATTGACTAGGCTTCTCGCTAATCTAATAAAGTCTTATTCAAAATGAAGGACGAAAGCCATCTTTTATATAAACCTAATAATGAACTTGACTACAAGTCCATCAATATATTGTTTCTTCAAATTAAGTAAAAGAAATTCATCTGTCTTAGTTCATGGCATATATAGTCTACATAGATAGCTTAAAAACTAATGAAGTATGATCTTTCTCAAGTTTATCGTCTTCTTAATGCCATGCCAAGAGGAATATCGGAAAATCACGAGATATTGATTAGACTAGGGAGCTTGCTGCATCGCAGAGCTAGAGCCAGTGGAACAATCTGATAACGGTCATATCAACAAAGTATCTGATATGAGTTTCCGTTGTAACAGAGAACTATTTAATTGTCCTTGAAGATCTTATAATTGACTAACAGATCATCCACACAGTCATAACATTATCAGACACTAACTAAAATTGACATTGGTATTCTTGTTCAAAATGCATGTGAAGTCGACGTATAAGAGTATAAACATCTTAGGTGAGTTCACATGTGTTATCAAGATCAAAGACAAAAGATTCTAAAACATTAACTCAAAAGTATTTGAAACCAATACAACGAGCCTGCTTTCGAAGGTTCTGGCACCGAAAGCTTAATCCTTTTAAGGGCAAGGGGATTGGTTCCAT
Source organism: Capsicum baccatum var. pendulum (assembly GCA_030864225.1). Lineage (NCBI taxonomy): Eukaryota > Viridiplantae > Streptophyta > Magnoliopsida > Solanales > Solanaceae > Capsicum > Capsicum baccatum. Next base: position 250,628,722 of record CM061553.1, read on the forward strand.
CTCCACAGTTTGATCGATAGGGCATTGCTCTTGCGATCTCTCAGGACTAAAGGTATGTTATGTGACTATATTTAGGACAAAAGAGTGACATCATAACAGAGACATTGTAATTTATAAAATAAGGACCAAACGATGCATAGTAGGAGAGCTAACTAGCACAACATATGGGACTTGAGGTACCACATTGTTCATAGTTTGTGCAGCCTGAGAATTTAAAAAATAATCATTCATTTAGATTATAGTAGAGTCAATTAAAAAAAAAGAAGCTAAATTTTACTTAGAAAAGTCTACAGAGCACCTCAGCATAGGGCTCTTCGGCATGCCCAGCCTGATTCAAATTGAACATATTGAAAAACTCATACCACCAATCTTCTAGGAATACCTCCTGACATTCGATAGCAGAAAGAAACCCCAGAATTAAATAATTGTACATTAGCACAACACCACGAACAAAATGATCATTCACTATGTTGTGAACATCCCTCCAAAATAAAGAATAGCAATTAATGCAATTTTAGAAACACGATAAGTACTTTCCAGAAAAAATTAACCTCCGATCAGTCACTTAGAAGATTGGTGGTATGCGTTCTACGGAATGTTCAGATCAAATCAGGATTAGCATGCCGAAGATCCGTATGCTGAGGTGTTCCCTATACTTTTCTAAGTTATATTTATCTTTTTTTGAGAGTATTATATTATAATATAAAAGTATATTTTTTTTAATTCTCAGGCCACACGGACTATGGACAATGTGGTACGTCAAGTCCCTCATGCTGCGCCAGCATCTTTTCGCCCTTCTGCTAGACCAGCTAGCTCTCCTACCGTTTGTCCTAATTTTATTGATTATAATTTCTCCTTTTGATGTCACTTTTTTGTCTTATAGGGAACATAATATGTCTCCTCTGGGGCCGGCCTTTAATCCTGAGAGGTTGCAAGTGCAATGCCATCCGAGGATGGATGAGGACGAAGTGACATCTAATTTAAGATTTCTTGAGATTCGTCGTAGTCAGAGGGCACCATTTGTAACCAACTCTAGGTAACGTGTTATGTTTATTTGCCAATACGAACCAATGTTTTTGCAGTTGTATTTTATAGTGTTTTCCTTGTTAACTTAACTTCATATATGATATTGCATAGTGAAAGCGTCAATTTGGTTGTTGAAGTTCTGATGAGAAGATTTATAACTCGTTTTGATTTTCATGTGTCATACAGCCGCTTGATGGAGCGGATTCCTAGTATGTGTCAACAGAGGGAGGCCGGAGTATGTTTACATTTCCGAGACAACCACATTTTGTTTTTTTTAAGTTGTGGCATGACTGACGAGGTTTAATTCTTTCCTGGATGATGGAGAGGGACGTGGTATTTTCTTTGAACAAACTAAGCAGATGGAACCAAACACCATGCTTCCGGCGCCAGATCCTTATGAAGCAGGTTCATTTGTATTGGTTTCAAATACCTTACGATTATGTTTTAGAATCTTGTCATTGGTCGTGATAACACATGTGAGCTCACTTAAGTAGTTTCCACTTGTGTATGTTGACTTAACATGCATTAAGATCGTAACCAAATTCTGCAAGAAAAGATTCATCGATGGAGCAATCAGTTGGATACTCGTTCTTGTATTGCAATTACCAACACTAAGTGAATTTCAGTTTAACTTTGTATCTCGGATCCTGAACACCAAGTACTTACATGGATTAGGTTACAGCCTCATTTCTGTCCAGCTTTAAGGATATGAAATATTTAGCCTAAGGTGAGGTTTTGTTTGGCGTACACAAGATCTCTAGATATGTAATGGAATGTATCTACAGCCTAGATTATTTGGTAATCACACAAGTGAATAAAAGAATTGCTTATCTGAGAACGTCTTTCGACGTATAATAAGAATGTTCATTTTTGCTAATGTGTGAAAATCTTGGTCGGTTACTAGTCCTTCAAGGACAATTAAACAGTTCTCTGTTATAACGGAGATACAGTAAACTCCATATTCAGAGCAAGATCTTCCTCTTGGCATGGAATTAACTATTGTACAATAACGTAGGCTATAGCCGTGAGGAATGACGGATGCATTTTTTTACTTCTTGATTGTTCTAAGCTTATAAGCATTTTGTAATCCGAGATTTACTCATGAGTACTCGATCATGAGTGCAATGACATCCGGTTTTGTTGCTTTCTGCCGATTATAAAATGACTGTTGCATATTTTTTCTACCAACACAAAGATTTAGGAGAAATGGTTCTTTAAGAAGCATCCTGTTACTTTTGCTACAAGCGAAAAGAAGGACAATATCATATACTGTACAACAACCCCAACATACCTGGTGTAATCCTAGAAGTGGGGTCCAGGTAGGGTGATGTGTACGCAGCATTGAAGTGCAGTGTCTTGATGGTGAATGTTAAGCTGCTAATACATTGAGATGAGGCATAGAGGGTTTAGGTTTCAACGCTGAGAGAACATAACGTTGATGGCTTTAAGCATTAGTGATTAAGGATAAGGTTATAACGTTGATGGATTTAGGCATTAGTGATTCAGTATAAGGTTAAGGTCACCTATGACTTTTGGTATTCTTATTAGCGGCCTTGATCGTTGATGCTTGACGTAACATTATACTAATGATAGTTAAGCTTTCGCAAATTAGACTCCAAATAGTTTTTAAAGATATTGATCCTTAGTGTTTGAAGAAACATTTGTTGATGGTACTTGTATTCAAGTCCATTATTAGACTTATATTTGGTCGTTCATAAGCTGTTATTAGATTAGCGAGGAGCGTAATCAATCAAATCTACAGATTTAGTGTCGAAATGATAAGGGCAGCCTGATGCATGCAGCAGCGTCTTGCGTTTCTGCTGGATCCAGGCAAGGGCCATACTGCATCAATGTAGGTAGACAACCATCTCAATGCAAACATTAATGGCTTATTTCACAGAGAACAACATTACAGTTGCTTCAAGGCTCCCCTTCTTACCGTTAAAATGATAAAAACGGAAAGGGACTGTGCCGGCTTTTCCTGCAGAGATTTTCTCAAGAGTATAGATTGAGGAATGAACTGTTTCATGCTCGCTGTCTAATTCTTCAAAAAAACATTAAAAGATCTTACTGCTATACTGAGAATTTTAATGTGCTTCTTTTAATTTTTTACAGGTGCTTCAGGTTTGTCAAGTTATTATACGAGTGCCTGCAATAATTACTATAACCTGTGGTATCACATCCTAGATATACTACTTTCCGGGCAAATACCTTCGCACCGCAAGAAGGTGATTCTTCCCATCTGTCCTAGTGGACAGAGTCACCGAAAATCCGTCGCTTGTGGGAGGTATCCCATGGATTTAATTGAGGTACGTGAAAGCTGGCCTAAACTCCACAATTATTGGAAAAAAAAAAGAGAATGAGCCATCGATGTGCATACACACTTAGTTTTTAAGTAGGTGAAGAACTGTTGTTACTAGGCATTGAAATTGAATCTTAAGCTGATGCTTAAAATATGCACTTTTTGACCATCGAATTTGCTCATTGGATTTCAGTTTGCTGATGATTTACATGACAGAAGTGTCATATGATCCGTTTCTTTCTTTTCAAGAAACAGTAAAACGAATGTTACTTCTTGTCTGATTTGAATATTTGATCTAAATGGCAACTAAACAACCATGCCTTGAATAGTTCCTTCCTTTTGCATGATTAAATAGATAATTGTACGATGCTTACCGATAATGGCATAAATTCAAGATTATATGATGACATAGCAGAGGGTATATTTAAGTGACACGGTTAGGACAAAAGGGTGGTAAGACTAGTAACATGGTGCCATCAGCTGACGAACTTCCTCTCCATCCAAAGTATATATAAATCACAGTAGAATAGAGTTTAGGGCTATGAAAGTAACGCAAAATTAGGGGTTGAGTAACCCTATGCTATGTTGCTCGGACTCTCAAAAATTGTGGTAGCACCTATGTCGGATCCTTCAAAAATACACTACTTTTGAAGAATCCGACACGCATCCAATGCTATTGTTGGAAGAGTCCGAGCAACATAGACCCTATGATAGAGATGTTTTGAAACTCTATGCTTGTGGAGGCATATGGGGATAAATGGCCATAGGGATGACTTAAAGTGAAACCGTGATTACTGGAGGTTACATGTTGTAACTAAGCCAAGGACAACGGAGACGAATATCAAGGGCGTTTTTTCTACTGTCGGTCTGCTTGGTCCAAAAAAGAAGTTGGCTTGCTTGTTTGTCCATGAGTGTCGTCTCTGTGAGGGCGAGATCAAATAAATATAGTCCACGAAGTTGCTTTTTTTTTCTTTTCTAATTATAATAGTTATTACTTATATTGCATAGTGATAATTAGTTATTACTTAGATATTGCATAGTGAAAGCATCGATTTGATTGTTGAAGTTCTCGAATCTGTAGATTTCAAATATGCCTCAACAATGGGAGTCCAGTGTATGTGTTTACATTTCCGATACAGTAGCATATTTTCTTAAAGTTGTGACATAACAGTCGGTTTTATTCCTTCCAGGATGAAGGAGAGGGACTTCGTATTTACACTGAACAAACTACGCTAATGGAACCAAACTCCGATGCTCCTACTATGGCTATGCTTCCGATGCCAGATTCTTCTGAAGCAGGTTTGGTTGTATTTGTTTCAAATGCCTTGCATTTTAAGGAAAAAAGGAAGTCTTTTACCACAAATTTATTAATTCTTTATTTAAAAGGCATGTGTCATAGGGAGTGATTTTAAGAAATAAAGGAAGTCTTTTGAAACATGACGGCTAAAATAAACTTTAGACATGTGACTATAAATTATTATAGTAAAATGAGAATTTTAAAGTTAAATTATTCTGAAATATATAATTGAGTCTTTTTGTTGAGGGCAAACTAATAAGGGAAGTTTACATAGGTTAAACGAGGTGTTAACATACTAAAAGTATCCTTCATATATAGTAGTAGGTTTCAACATGCCATGTCAATTCTTATATTAACATATCATTAAAATTAAAATATTATTAAAAAATTTTAGATATAGAATTTTGTTATTCTTGTTGATATTATTATTTTAAACGGTCTAAAAAGAAAACACTGCCCATAGAAAATAGATTGAATGGAATGATTGATAATGCCATACTTTGATGTTTTCGGTGCACTTATCATAGGTTAATTTTTTCTGGAAAGTGCTTTTCGTGTTTTTAAATTTTCATTAATTGTTATTCTTTATTTTGGAAGGATGTTCATAACATATTGACTGATCATTTTGTTTGTGCTGTTGTGCTAATATACAATTATTTAATTCTGTGATTTCTTTATGTTGTCGAATCTCAGGAGGTATTCCTAGAGATTGGTGGTATGAGTTCTTCAGTATATTCAATTTGAATCAGGTCAAGCATGCCGATGAGCCCTATGCTATCTAAATGAATGATTTTTTTTTTAAATTCTCATGCTGCACAAACTATGGACAATGTGGTACCTCAAGTCCCATATGTTGTGCCAGTTAGCTCACTTAGTGTGCATCGTTTGCTCCATATTTTATAAATTACATTGTCTCTGTTATGATGTCACTCTTTTGTCCTAATTATAGGCACATGATATATCACCTCAGGTGACGGCCTTTAGTTCTGAGAGATTTTAAGAACAATGCCCTATCGATCAAACTATGGAGATGGAACCAAATCCCTGTTCCCTTAAAAAGATTATGCTTTCGGTGCCAGAGCCTTTAGAAGTTAGTTCGTTGTATTGGTTTCAAATACTTTTCGTTTATGTTTCGGAATCTTTTGTCTTTGAACTTGATAACACATGTGAGCTCAACTAAGAAGTTTATACTCTTCTATGTTGACTTAACATGCATTTTTGAACCAGAGTACCAATGTCAATTTTTGTTAGTGTATGAAAATGTTAAGGCTGTGTGGATGATCTGTTTTCAATCTTAAGTTGTTCAAGGACAATTAAATAGTTTTCTGTTGTAACAGAAAGTCATAATAGATTCTTTGCTGACTATCGTTATCAGGTTGTTCCATCGTCTCTAGCTCTGGGATGCAATAAACTCCCTAGTCTACTCAATATTTTATGATTTTTCGATCTTCCTCCTGGCATGGAATTAAGAAGGTGATAAGTTTGAGAAAGATCATAATTCGTTAGCTGTTAAATCGTATATGTAGGCTATATGTGCCATGAACTAAGACAAATGAATTTCTTTTACTTAATTTGATGCAACAATATATTGGGTGTCAACATTTGGAGAGCCAAAATTGGGTGTCAACATTAAGTGTGTGACAATTTTCTATTGAATGAAACTAAATTAGTTAAAATGTTAATTCCAATTCGGACTCAACTAAAACTACCTGATCTAAACCCTACAAAATCAATCATAATATTGATTAGTGAATGGTGTGAAGTGTGTGGCGTGAAGTGCTGTCTCACTGAAAATGCACTTGTTAGTGGTTACAAGACAATTTGATGTATGTAAACAAAAATAATAACAATAATATAGTAAAAACTGTAGTATTTTTTTAATACAAACTAAATGTGTCAGGTAAAATGAAATGGAGGAAGTAACAAGATAGTGGAGAAAATTGAAGGAAAGGTGTCATTTAAATCTTGAATAATGGATTGGTGACATTCGCAAACTTAAAGGGTCAAACATAATTACGAAACTTGATTAAGTTAATTCTGGACTTGATTAATATTTTCAAAACGTTCTAATCTTTTCAAAAATACAAATCAACCCACACCCATGTCGTCTCCAAATCAACCATCTCTCCTCTCTCTCGATAGTTTCTCACAAACAGTAGTTCTGCAAATTTCTCATTTCAATCCCTGGCGAATTTAACCTCCGGCGATAAATAGGTCGGCTTGTAGTTTCTTTTCGACATTCAACCGTCAATCGACATGACATCCTTGCTCTTCGACCACAACCACTTCAAATTCTTCATCGTCCCTTTTCTTCTTTCATAGGTAAAAAATTATGGTCTTTTTAGTTTTGAAGAAAATGAGGAACTTGATCCAACTTCTCTTCTAGTATTGGTTAACAGTTTCAATATTAATTGCTTTAATTTGAAATATGGTCTGAATAAAACCCTAATTTCTGGAATTTCTTATCTTCTCTTATTGGAGTGAATTATGAGTTTTTGTTGTTTGTTACATTTTTTTAAAGTTTTGTTTTTGTTATTTGTGTTTATACAAACAAAACAACGATGTTGTTTGTTTTAATACCACGATGTTGTTTGTTTTTATACCAACAAAACAACGATGTTGGTGTTTTTAGTGTTGCTAGATTGATTTGTTCTTGTTTTTGGTAAAAATAGTGATATTGTGTGATTTTATTGAACAAAATCATGCTACTTTTTTTTAATCTGATTTGACAGATTAACCATCTGATACAACAGAGAAATCATCAAATTTAAAAATCCGATGCAATATATTAACCATCGGATTAACCATCTGATGCAACAATTTAACCATATGATGCAATGGAGTAACCATCGAACTAATCGGAGTAATCATGTGATGCAACAAAAGAACTCTCTATTAGATAAAATCCTATCAAATATTCCATTAGGACATGTCTGAGACTTGATTTTTCCAATTGACCATTCATCTATCGCGATAGATGACTCTTCTATTGGAAAAAATCTAAACAATATTGATTGTTGATATCTATTTCAACAGATCACTTATATGTTTCAATAAATGTGCTGGCTTTTGCATAAACTATTCATTTGTCTCAACAGATGAGTGATATATTTGTAATATTGCAATAGATTACTCATCAGTTGCTACAGGTTAGTTAACTGTTCCAACAGATCACTCATATCTTGCAACAGATGTGTGATTTATTGCACAGACCAGTTATCTGTTTCAATGTATAAGTGATCTATTTTTATTGTTGCAATAGATTACTCATCTGTTGTAATATGTTAGCTATTTGTTGCAACAGATAACCTATCTGGTGCAACAGATGTGTGATCTATTAGAACTGTTATTTTATTATTTCGCATGTTAGATTTGCTCTTAACCTTTTTTAATGATGCAGTAATCTATTTTATGTTTCTGTTAATTTTAGATAATATGGCTCCCAAATGAATAGAAACCGAATCAAGTCTAAGCAAAGGAACAAGTGAAACAGCTAGGCTACATCTACAACTTTATGAGCTTGCTTGACAAACGTTATCTTAATCAGGTTCAGAATATGATGAACATGGGAGGGGGAATGTTTCAAAAGAGATGATCAAAATGCTAATAGCCCTTCCACCGAAGAGTTCGTCAAAACCTTCAACATTGATCATTATTCTGTGAGAATATAGTGCGATTGAGCCATAGATTTAACGAGTTATTCCTTAGTTAAGTCAGCCATGGAAAAATCTTTTGATGCCCTCAAAAAAATACTTTGAGAACAAAAATTGGATGCTAATTTCAGGAACAACAACTTTGGGCAATATCTTGATTTGCCGGAGGAAAACATTGCTCGTTTCTAAATAAAATGGTATATGATCTTTTAAAGCGTAGGTTAATGTATGAAAACAAAGATAAGAGAGATAAGGTATGGATAAATTACTATGGCATGCCTGTTTGTTTTGGTTGGAAGGAGTTTGCCATAGTTACTGGACTAAAATCTTATCATCCTTCTCCTTCTCAAGTTATACCAATTCTAATCCAAAAAAAGAACCCCGCACACCCAAAAAACACAAAGGCAAATCAAGTGATCATGATGACCTAGTGTCCATTGTTGGTCCATGCTTCAAAAATAAAAATTTGATAGAAGCATCGAAAGGTAAAAGATTTTCAAAGAAGCACAACCAATCATTTTTCTTGATTTGATTTGTACCTAATATTCTTTGAGAGAGAGACGTTAACAACAACATAAGTTTTGTTTTAATAAAGCTCTCTGAGGATCTTGAGACATTTAACATCTATCCATGGGATTTCATGGTAAATGTTTCTTTTATTATGATATGATTCATTTTTTCTATTCAATAATGGTTTTGATTTATTGACGTTATTTTATTGGCTTGGGCATTTAAAGCTATTCCTTATTTGAGACAACAAGTAAACTACCATAAAGAAGTTTTCTGTCCAAAAATCTTCGGATGGTTGTTGGCCAAAACTGATAAAAATGCAAATTTTCTTGATCTTTTCAACCCCTCGAGAGATGCAGTAAGTATAATTATAGTTAAATTTTTGCTTTAATTAATAATTTTTTTGAATGATCTAATCATCATTCTAATATATGTAATGATTTATGTTAGATTGCGCATCCATCGCTTGCTTCGACCAATCGAGAGTTTTTTTCTAAAAAGATGAGTCATATGTTGCAATAGATGGTTCATCCATTAGAAATAATCATACACGTCTTCCTCATGTTATAATTTGTCCCCAACAGTTGATCCAACTATTGCAACAGAAATATAATTTATTTGGGATAATTTAAAATAGGTGGAAGGCATGTTTGATTTACTAAAACAGATCTTGAGATATCCTTTTCGGGTATTTTTTGTATCTGTGATTAGCATTGATCAGTTTTGGCTTTCCAAATGAATATCACTATAGAAGCTACTGCAGAACAATATTGAAATACGTTACTTTTTTTTATGGAAATATGGAGATGCAAAAGAGCAGACACCGAGAGAAACCATACGCAAGCGACATTAAAGATCCACGACGACCAAAGGCAAATTTCATAGCACCGGATGAAGAACAACTCGTCCATATTGAGTAGATCTGTAAAGCTTGAGTCTGTCAAAGTAATAACCTCACCCCTCCTAAGGATTTGTTGGCATCAAAACTTAGATTGTTGATTTATTTGTTCGAGTCTATACTCATAATAATTTTTTATATTTCATTTATTTGTTGATTTATTTCATGTAATTTTGGAAGACTTTGATTTATTTTATTTTATCCTTAGATTTGAACTAATTAATTGAAATGAAATACTAGATTCAAATATTGAAACAAAAATGGTATTTGTTGAAACAGAAGACATATTTGTTGGAAAATATCAAATAGATTTTAATACATGTTGTAACATGTAGGTAATCTATTGGAAATTATCAACAGGTTTTTCCATTGTTGCAACAGGTAGAATTAGATAGAAACATCGACATAACGCAATAGATAACCAACCTACTGCTATAGATAGGCTATCTGTTAGAATAGATAGAATATCTGTTACAGCACATGAACATTCTATTGGCAGCTCACGTGTAGCTCACGCAAAAGGCTCGTTGAACCCCCATTTGTGCTGACTTGGCATCTGATTTGATTTAGACCCCAACAATTATTTTTTCCTCTTAAATATTCATCTTCTTTCTAAACTTTAACCCTAAATTTTTAAATCTTCTTCTTCATCATCTTTTTTTCTCTACCCAAATCCTTCAAATTATTTGTATTTGGTTTTTTCGCATATTTTTTTATTTTTTTCAACTAAGCTTGACAATGTCGAGATCATATTCCACATTTTTTGTGATAAATATTTTTGATATTGTAAGTGTGGTGATGAAGCCCTATTGAAGACTTCTTGGACTCAACAAAATTTAGGTCGTAGGTTTTTTACTTGTAAGATTTCGAAGGTAATGTTTTTTTTATTTAATTAGTTGTTTAATTATTGACTTATAACATGTAATTGTGGTCTTGTTTTTATAGAAGTTGGGTAGATGTGATTACTTTGATTGGTATGAAAAACGACACCCTTCACAAGAAAATCATGTAATCTGGGGTTTGTTGAAGAAAGTCAAGGCTTTTGAAGAGAAACAAAATCTAGCAAGAAGATACTACATTGTCGACGTTATGGTTACTGGTTTTGTGTTGTTGGGCACATGGATATTCAAGCCTAATTGCTAAAATTTTCATAAAGGTGTAGTTGTATTTACTACTGGTTTGGTGTTGTTGAACACATGGATATACAAGCATAATTGTTGTAAAAAACTAAAAAATTTAGCACTATATGTAAAGTTACGTTCGTTACGTATGTAAAGTGAAGTGATGAAATAAAAATTATTATTTCACAGGTTCTTCTTTATACACAGGTTGCAAGCATCTAGTTAGTACCCCATAAGTTCAGACCTTTTGAATGTTTGCCATAGCATTGTCACACAGAAAGGTCTTTGGCTCGGGCATTTCTATGCCGGTCAGCTAACATTCAATGTATTCAAGCGCGTGCGACCCTCAAAGGGTTCTCTGTTAACAAATTACCCATATAACACAACTTATGAAATAGACGGGTAATATGTTGCAACAGAACCACGACAAACAACACATGAGACATTTGTTGCGTAGCTTCTTCTTGATGGAGTAGATTAGAAGTCTAGGTTAGGAAAAGTAAACTTACCCTGTCCATGTAATATGTATGCATATCTTTCATACTCTTGAAGTCTTGGGATGAAAAGGTATGGATGGGATAATCTTGTGTGCCTTTCTTTGCATTCTTGGACCGTCGCAGATCCCTCTTCTCTTTGGTGCCAAGTTCCGTATATTTGTCCACCTTCTTCAGTGGCCCCTGAACTTCAATAACTTTTGGAGAGGGAGGAGTTGTAATTTTTTTGGATTTACAATAGAAGAGTAGTTGGTTAATTACTCTTTTTTTCCTCCCAATTGCCACTGTAGGTGTGTATGACTCCCCCACCTTCTTGGATGGTTTGACACCACTTTAGGATTTTAATTTCTCAATAGCTTTAGAGATAGCCACTAATTTTTCAAAGATTTTATACTGGTTTTCCTTGCACTCTTTACATTTACAATAAGAACATGAAGGTGAAGAGGGGTGAGAGGGACCGGTGTAAGGTGAGAGGAACCTGTGAAAGTGTGAGAGGGACCTGTGAAAAGGGTATTTTCAAACATATTTATTTGTTCTTGAGCTTCAACATTCTCATAGTCACGACTTGCAGCTGCATCATTATGCTTGACACCAATATCAACAAATTCACCAGCAAGACACCTAGAAGAAGCACACAGATCTATTGCAGTAGGTTGGTCATGAAGAGCCTCAACATTAGGCTCACCTTGCGTAACTGCTCTTCTAATGGTTATTGCTCCAGCCAATTCCTTCTTTATTAACTCCACCGTTGGGTCTGCTATTGTATCAACAAAATCTAGAGTAATAAAAGAAGTCATCCCCAACTTTTGCTCAGTAGGCACGATCCATGGATGCACAACCTATAAAAAAGACAAATACATTTAAATCATATAATAATTTGCAATCAGTTGGGTTACATGTTAACACAAAAAACTTATGCAACTTCTGATCTGTATGTCACAATAGATTAATAATATATTGCATCAGATTACCCATATGCTGCATAAATTATAGTTGATAGATAATTTATTGAGTTGGCTTTAGAGAACCAAAGAAATAAATAGGTAATCTGATGCGACATATGAATAGTTTGTCACAACAGATTACCCATCTATTGTACTAGTTGCAGTGGACGGAACTTATGTAGCAAATAATCTTTTTGTTGAAATAATCGATCTTTCTGTCACAGCAAAATTACAAATATATTTCATCAGATTGTTCATCTATTGCATAAGTTGCAGTAGACAGGTAATCAGTTGCAACAAACGAACCATCTGTCGTAATAGATGGCACATCTACTTCAATATCATTATTTGAGTCATATTATTTTACTCGAAATAAGATGTACTGCATCATCTGTAGGTTTAAATAGATTAACCTCCTTAATTCTTTTGTTGTTCTTTACAGGCAGCCACCTATGGATCCTTGGATGAGAAACCTTATCCGGATAATCTTGGACCTGCTTTTGGAGGTAAGGAAGGGCTTCAAATGCCCTAGCCTAAAATATGTAAATAGGATGCAAAAAAAAAAGTCATAATAATTATTCAAAATAAATTAATGTCTTAATAAACAAATAATGATTAAATTTATCATGAAAACCCAAGGAAAACCGTATAATGTTATCGTGTTTAGGGATAACGTTGTCAGTAAATATTTAACAGTCATGTAGTTGTTGTCATATCCCCAAGGATAGTTGTTGACTTTCTCAAAATCCTAAGCAATCTTAAAAAAATCATCTTCTAAGACTTTGTGGACGTCTCTTGTAAATATAATGGAATGGGCAAACCAAACTAAGCACAATTGTTCCCACAACCCATCTATTTTTTTTCTTGCATTTGTTGGTTTTGGTGGGGGGTCGCTGGGACAATGCCTTCCCCTCTTTGATGGTGTTGGTTTGGCTGTCCTGATTGCCTTGGACCTTTTGTAGGGTGTTTCCTTAGTGATAGGTTCTTCTGAAAGACAGTATCTCAACCCCGTTACTATGGGAATCTCTTTTAAGCTAAAATAAAATGGCATGCCACAGTAGTTAATCCAGATTTCAGTCATCTTTCCGCCCATCTTCGAATCTTTATCATCCTCCAGGTACTTGATCCTGCACTTGAGAATAACATATATCATACTTATTTGGAAACGAAGAGTGTGGTCTGCAGGAATCTCAATAAAGTATCCAAAACAAATCTTCTTAAAAAGTCCGACTATGTTTTCATTCTTCATAATTTTCCTAAGCTCATCAAAAGGTTTCCCCAACTGACATTTAAGTACAAAATCACCAGTTAGTTTTGTAGGGTCATCTATTGGAATCGTAACTTAAAACCTATCAATACTGATAGTTTTGATAGCCTCATGTTGGGATTTGGATCTTATTTCATGCCTCATTGGTGAGGCATTATCATCATGTTAATAATGATCCTGTTTCTCAGTTTCTTCTTCCTCCTCTTTATGTTTATCTTAATTTCCTTTCTCCTCACTTTCATTTCCTAATCTCCATATCAATACCCTTGTCCACCTACCTCAACATTCTTTTTATATCTTTTCTCAATTTCATTTTTTCCTACTAATACTAATGAGGAAGCTCTTCTGAATCCCCAGACCCCAGGCCCACCCCCGAAATCGTGGGTTATGGCACATCGATTTGGCCCAAAATAGTCCCGTTCGCGCTATTTCTCCCGTTTGACTAACCAAATAGCCCCGCCCACAAAAATGGGAAACACTAGGATTCTCTCCGGTCACCCTAAAATGCCCAGGCCGATTTTCAGCCCACGACAACACCGGACCGTGATAGCACCCCCAGAATCATGGGCTATAGAACACCGATTTTACCCCAAAATGCCCAGTTCGTGCTGTCTCCCCAGTTTTCCCAACCAAATAGCTACACCCACACAAACAGGAAAATCTTGGATGCTCCGCAGCCTCCCTGCCCCGTTCATGCTGTTTCGCTCATTTGACCAACAAAATGTCTCCTCCCACACAAACGGGGAAAATTAGGATGCTCCCTAGCCTCTCATGGCACACCTAGGTCAATTTTTGGTCCATGGCACCCCCGGGCCTACCTCTGGAACTGTGGGTTATAGCATACCAATTTGGCCCCAAAATGCCCCGTTTGCACCATTTCGCCAGTTTGCCAACTAAATGGCCCCGCCTATACAAACGGGTAATACTAGGATGCTCCCCATCCTCCCTCGCATGCCAATTTGACCAACCGATTGGCCCCGCCCAAACAAACAGACAACGTTAGGATGCTCCCCAGCCTCCTTGTCACACCCAGTAACCCCCGTAACTATGGGCTATAGCGCACTGATTCAACACCAAAATGCCCTATTCGCACCGTTTCGCCAATTTGACCAATGAAATTACCTCTCCCACACAAACGAGAAATACTAGGATACTCCCCAGCCTCCCTGGTATGCCCAGGTCGACTTTTGGATTATGCCACCCCTGGACCCTGGACCCAAACCCAAAATCGTGGGCTATAGCACACCGATTTAGCCCCAAAATGCCCCATTCATGCCATTTTGATCGTTTGACCTACCAAATGGACCCTCCCACACAAACGTTCAATACTAAACTACTCCCCAGCCTCGCTAGCATGCCCAGGTTGATTTTTGACCCACGAAACAACCTGACCCCGGGCCCACCCCAGGAATCGTGGGCTATAGCACACTTATTTTGCCCCAAATATCCCCGTTCGCGCCGTTTCCCACGTTTGCCAACCAAATGGCCCCTCCCATATAAACGGGAAACACTAGGATGCTCCCCAGCCTTGCTGTCATGCCTTGGTTGATTTTCAGCCCACAAAAACCCAGGACCCTAGGCCCACCCCCCGAACTGTGGGCTATAGCAATCTAAGTTGGCCTCAAAATGCCCCGTTCGTGCCGTTTCGTCTGTTTGACAAACCAGAAGGCCCCGTCAACACACACGGGTAATACTTCAAGTCTCCCAAGCCTTCTTGGCACGCCCAAGTTAATTTTGGGCCTACGGCACCCTCTTACCCCGAGCTCACCCCTTAAATCGTGGGTTATAGCGCAACGCTATATCTCCAAAATGCCTTGTTCGCTCTATTTTGCCCATTTAACTAACCAAATGGCCCCTCTCAAACAAACAGGAAAGACTACAACGTTCCCCAACCTCCCTGGTACGCCTAGGTTGATTTTTGGCCCACGGCATCCTCGGACCCCAGGCTCACCCAAGAACCGTGGGCTATAGCACATCAAATTGGCCCTAAAATGCCCCATTCGCGCTGTTTCGCCCGTTTGACCAACCAAATGGCTCCGACCATAAAAACAGACAACAATAGGACACTCTCCATCCTCCCTATCAAGCCCATGTCGATTTTTGGCGCACGGCACCCCCGGTCCCACCCCCAAAATCGTTGGCTATAGCACACCAAATTAGCTCCAAAATGCCCCATTTGTGCCGTTTCACCCGTTTGACCAATGAAATGGCCCCGCCCATACAAACAGGAAATACTAGGACCTTCCCTAAATTTACTGACATGCCCAGGTTGATTTTCAGCCCATGGAACCACCGGACCCCAGGTCCACCCCCCAAAACCATGGGCTATAGCAAATCGATTTGGCCCTAAAAGGCCCCGGTCACGCCGCTTCACCCGTTTGAACAACCAAATGGCCATTTCCACACAAACGGGAAATACTATGATACTCCCTAGACTCATGGGAATGCCTAGGTTGATTTTTAACCTACGACACCACTGAATCTCGGACCCACCCCCAGAACCGTGGGATATAGCACATCGATTTAGCCCCATATAGCCCCATTCATGCCATTTCTCCCGTTTGACCAAACAAATGGCCCCTCCCACACAAACGGGCAACACTAGGATGTTTCCCAGCCTCCATGGCACACCCAGGTCAATTTTTTCCCCATATAACCCCCTAGCCTACCCATATAACCGTGGGATATAGCACACCGATTTGTCTCAGAAACTTCCCGTTTGAGCCATTTAACCAGTTGGACAAACCAAATGGCCACACCCACACAAATAAGAAACACTAAGATTCTCCCTAGCCTCCCTGGCTCTCCCAGGTCAATTTTCAGCCTACGGAACCAACGGATCCCAAGCCCACCCTCAGAATCGTGGGCTATAGCACACCGATTTATCCTCAAAATGACTCATTCATGCCGTTTCTCTTATTTGACAAACCAAATGGCCTCGACCACATAAATGGGCAACACTAGGATGCTCCTGTGCCCCCTAGACCATCCAGGTCAATTTTTGGGTGACAACACCCGAAATCCTGGCCACCCCTGGAATTGAGGCTATAACACAGATTTATCTCCAAAACAACCTGTTCACGCCGTTTCTCCCATTTGACCAATGAAATGGCCCCGCCTATATAAGAAGGGAATACCAGGACTCTCTACAGCCTCCCTAGCATGCCCAAGATAAGTTTTGGACCAAGACCACCCCGAACCCCAGGCCCACACCCAGAACCGTGTGTTATAGCATACCGATTTAGCCCCAAATAACCCTGTTTCTCCCGATTCGCTAACCAAATGGACCTTCCCACACAAACAGACAACACTAGGATGCTCCCCAGCCTCTTTTCCACACCCAAGTCAATTTTTCGCTCGCGCCACCCTCAGAACCTAGGCCCAACCCAGAACCCTGGGCTATAGCTCACAAAATTAGCCCCAAAATGCCTCGTTCGCTCTGTTTTGCCCATTTGACCAAGCAAATAGCACCGACCACATAAACGGGAAACACTAGGACGTTCCCCAGCCTCCCTGGCATGCCTAGGTTGATTTTTTTCCCACGGTATCCCTGGAACCCGAGCTCACCCCAGAACCATGGGCTATAGCACATCAAATTGGCGCTAAAATGCCCCGTTCATGCCGTTTAACCTGTTTGACCAACCAAATGGCCAGGCCCACAAAAATAGGAAACACTAGGACGCTCTTCATCTTCCCTGGCAAGCCCAGGTCGATTTTCGGCACACGGAACCCCCAAGTCCACCCCCAATATCGTGGGCTATAGCACACCAAATTAGCTCTAAAATGCCCCATTTGTGCCGTTTCACCCGTTTGACCAATGAAATAGCCCTGGCCATACAAAAGGGAAATAATAGGATGTTCCCAAACTTTCCTGGAATACCCAGGTCGATTTTCGGCCCACAGAACCACCAGACCCCAGGTCCACCCTCAGAACCGTGGGCTACAGCAAATTGATTTGGCCCCAAAATGCCCCTGTCATGCCATTTCACCCGTTTGAACAACCAAATGGCCACTTCCACACAAACGGGAAATACTAGGACGCTCCCCAGCCTCCCTGGTATGCTCAGGTCTATTTTCAACCTACGACACCCCCAAATCTTGGCCCCACCCCAGAACCACGGGATATAGCACATCGATTTGTCCCCAAATAGCCCCATTCGCGCCATTTCTACCGTTTGACCAAACAAATGGCCCCGCCCACACAAACAAGCTATACTAGAATGTTCCCCAGCCTCCATGGCACACCCAGGTCAATTTTTTCCCCATAGAACCCCCGGGCATACCCATAGAACCGTGGGCTATAGCACACCGATTTGTCTCCAAAACTTCCTATTTGAGCCATTTTCCCACACAAACGGGAAACACTAAGACGCTCCTCTGCCTCCTTGGCTTGCCCAAGTTGATTTTAAGCCTATGGTACCCACGGACCCCAAGTCCACCCCCGGAATCATGGGCTATAGCACACCAATTTAGCCCCAAAATGCCCCATTCGCGTCATTTCTCTTATTTGACAAACCAAATGGCCCCACCCATATAAATGGAAAACACTAGGACGCCACTTAGCCCCCTGTCCCATCCAAGTTGATTTTCGACCGACGAAACACCCGAAACCTGGGCCATCCCCAGAAATGTGGGCTATAGCACACAGATTTATCTCCAAAACAACCCGGTCACACCGTTTCTCCCATTTGACCAATGAAATGGCCCCGCCTACATAAACAGGAATACCAGGACTCTTCCCAGCCTCCCTAGAACGCTCAAGTTAATTTTTGGCCCACGACACCCCCGAACCCCAGGCCCACACCCAGAACCGTGTGTTATAGCATATCGATTTAGCACTAAATAACCCTATTTCTCCCGTTTCACCAACCAAATGGCCCTTACCACACAAACGGACAACATTAGGATACTCCCCAGCCTCTCTGCCACACCCAGGTCAATTTTTTGCCCACGCCACCCTCGGATCCTAGGCCCAACCCAAAACCGTGGGCTATAGCTCACAAAATTGGCCCCAAAATGCCTCGTTCGCTCCATTTTGTCTGTTTGACCAACCAAATGGCCCCGCCCATACAAATTGAAAACACTAAGATGCTTCCTAGCCTCCCTGGCATGCCCAGGTCAATATTTAGCACACGGCACCCCCGGACCCCAGGGCCACCCTTGGTACCGTGGGCTATAGCACATCGATTTGGCACAAAAATGCCCCGTTTGCACCGTTTCACCCGTTTGACAAACCAAATGGCCTCGCCCACACAAACGGAAAACACTATGGTGATCCCCCACCTCCCTAGCATGCCCAGATAAATTTTTGCCTCGCGGCAACCCTGGAACCTAGGTCCACCTTCATAATCATGGGCTACAGCACACCGATTTGGCCCCAAAATACCCCATTCGTGTTGTTTAGCACGTTTGGCCAACCAAATATCCCCGCCCACACAAACAGGAAATACTAGGATGCTCCTTAGCCTCCCTATCATACGTAGGTCAATTTTTGGCCTGCGAAACACGCAGATCCCGAGCCTACCCTTGGAATCATGGGCTATAGCACACTGTCTCGGCCATAAAGTTCCCTATTCGTGCCGTTTCCCCCGCCTGACCAACCAAATGGCCCCAACCACACAAATGGAAAGCACTAGGATGCTCCCTAGCCTCCCTGAAACGCAGAGGTTGATTTTTGACCCATGAAACCCCCAGACACCGGGCTCACCCCTGGAATCGTGGGCTATAGCACACCGATTTGGCCCCAAAAAGCCCCATTCATGCCGTTTTGGTCATGTGACCAACCAAATGGACCAGCCACACCAAACGGGCAATACTAGGATGATACCCAGCCTCCCTGGCATGCCCAGGTTAATTTATGGTCCACGACAACACTATACCCCGGGCTCACACCCAAAATCGTGGGCTATAGCAACCGATTTGGCCCTAAAATATTCGGTTTGAGCCATTTTGCCCGTTTGACCAACCAAATGGCCCTGCCCACTTAAATGGGAAACACTAGGATACTCTCCAGCCTCCCTGGCATGTCCACCTAAATTTTTAGTCGATGGCACCCTCGGACCCTGGGCCCACCCCAACACCGTGGTTTATAGCACACTGATTTGGCCTCAAAACACCCCATTTTTGTCATTCTACCTGTTTGACCAACCAAATAGCCCCTCCCAGATAAACGGGCAACACTAGGACGCTCCCTAGCATCCATTACATGCCAAGTTTATTTTTGACCCACGACACCCCCGTAGCCTAGGCCTACCCCATAATCGTAGGCTATAACACACTGATTTGGCACCGAAATGCATCGTTCGCTCTGTTTATCCTATTTGAAAAACCAAGTATCCCCGACCACACAAATAGGCAACACTAGGATCCTCTCCAACCTTCCTAGAATGCCCATGTCAATTTTTAGTCTACGGTACCCCCAGGCCCACCTTCAAAATCATGGGCAATAGAAAAATATTTGATTTCAAAAGGACCCATTTGCGCTGTTTCGCCCGTTTGACCAATGGAATGGCTCCGCACACACAAACGGGGAACAGTAGGATTCTCCCTAGCTTCCCTGGCACACCCTGGTCAATTTTCAACCCATGGCACCCCCGGACTTCAGGCCTACCCCCGAAATCGTGTCCTATAGCACACCGATTTGACTCCAAAACACACTATTCGTGCTGTTTTGCCCATCTGACCAACCAAATGGCCCCGCACACATAAACGGGCAATAGTAGGATGCTTCCTAACCTCCCTGGCCTGCCCAATTTGATTTTTGATCCACGGCACTCCCAAAACCGTGGGCTATAGCTTATCGATTTAGCCCTAATTAGCCTCGTGACTCCTGTTTGACCAACCAAATTGTCTCGCTTATACAAATGGGAAATACTTGGATGCTCCCCAGCCTCTCTATCACACCCTGGTCAATTTTTGACCCACACCACACCCAAAACCCGGGTCCACCCCTAAAATCGTGGGCTATAGCCCACTGATTTGGCCCAGAATGCCTCCTACGCACTATTTTGCCTATTTAACCATCCAAATATCCCCACCCACATGAACGGCAGCCTTCCTGGAATGGCCAAGTTGATTTTACGCCCATGACACACCCATACCCCAGTACCATCCCCGGAATCGTGGGATATAGCACACCAATTTGGCCATAAATTGCCCCATTTGGGTTGTTTTGCTCGTTTGACTAACCAAATGGCCCCGCCCATAAAAATAGGGAATAATAGGATGCTCCCTAGCCTCATTAGCACGTCCAGGTTTATTTTTGGCCTATGACACCCCCGAACCCTAATCCATTGATAACACTCAATCTACAGCTCTCGTAGGAGTGTAAAACGGTCGTTAGCAAATATAGAACCCAAGTGGGTTGGGTATCGATCCCACAGGGAATAGCTCGGTCAACAAGTAAGATACGATTAATAGACTTTTAGTGCAAGTCTCGTAAAAAGGGGGTATTGTAAAGTGTAACCAAATTATTAAAGTAAAAACTGAAATAGTAAAGTAAAAAGAAAGAATAGTTATTAAGTTGTAAACAATGAGAATTGAGGAGTTGGGGTTATGTCCACCTTCTGAGTTATACGTCTCTATTAGCTATGAGTGTGTTGAATTCCGACATGCATGTGCTTATAGAGAATTGTATTCGATGGTAAATCCAGGCGTCTTTTGACCTATTCGAGGATTATTTCACTTTAACTCTTTCGAGCTTAAAGCGTATCTAACGGTACGAATTCTCCAAGAGGTTAATCCAGTTATGGCACTAACTTTTTAATAGGGGATAGGACCTTACTACCTTGACATTATCACTTTTCCAGACAATAACCTTTCTTTCGAACAAGTTAAATGTTATACTGGCGTATTCTTGCATTTGCAACCACAAAGAATTTAGGTTAAGACGAAGAGAATAATGATATAAGCAGCATACGTGTCACGAACTCACAAACTCATAGTAATAGATAGTATCTCATTCGGCTTCCATAACCCCAACAGAGAAGTTTAGTTACCCATGAGTGCGAAGGAAATCACAATTGACATTGTTATTATACCACAATAAGAATTTCGTTTAGCACAAGTGTGGTAGGCGTTAGGCGTGATTTCTTGCAAGTAACATTTCTCTTGTTGCGGAAATTAAGAATAGATGAATAGAAGAAGAAGTAGAATAAATGGAAGGGTTAGAAGAATTTAATTGTAACTAATGGAGGAATGTCTTAGAGGTAGAATGTATTAAAATCTCTAGCAGAATAGGGTATTTATAATACCCATATCCTAATCCTACTAAGCTAATGAAATACTTAACCAAATCCTACTAAGCTAATGAAATACTTAACCCAATTGTACTAGGTTAATGTAACATTATCCAAATCCAAATAGACTAATGAAATACTTAACCCAATTGTACTAGGTTAATGTATTATTATCCTAATCCAAATAAGTTACTGCAAGTCCCCAAAGTCTTCATAAATGTTGTTTTAGCTCGGGACAGATTTTCCATGCATCACTTTTTGTCCTTTGGCGTCCAAGCTTCCTTTTCTCCTTCCGTGAAGCTTTCTTTGGCGTCAAGTAATCCATAAAATGCTGAATTCTACATCATTTACACCTGAAACTTTCCTAATCATGTTCGTTAGCTCACTTACAGGAAAAAGGACTAAAAGTGCATGAAATATATAATTTGTTCTCAAAACTAGGCTAAAATATGGGTAGAATATATTGATATAGGCGCGTAATATCGCCTATCATCAACACCCCACACTTGAAGCTTTGTTCATCCTCGAACAAACTATCATGTTCTTCTAAACATTAACTTAGGTTTTCACAGTAACAACACAAAATATTCATCAAGACAAGCGCAACAATTATCAACAAAGAGTAGTTTTCCGATTATTAGTAGAAACAATTTAACCTGTAGCATAGACTCGTGATGGTGGTCAACTCATATTGAAAAGTTAAGGCAAAAGGAATCATATACAACTACCCAAAACTCATCAACCATGTGTGTCTCACAATATATTACCCATAATCACTCACAAGTATAGCATATTTTTTCAAAAATGGGTATCAAAATATCCTTGCTCTCGCTCTCACAAAGAATTCATATGCAACAACTAATGACCATAGGCTTGCCCTTAGTGTAATGCTCCACTAAATGTCAGAATGCTAGGCTTAGGATCAAGTAGGTCTTTTGATGGTTGTAATGTAGGCTAAGGGACGAGTAGGACTATTTTGGCCAGAAATAGTGATTATGTTCCTAAGCACTTTAATACATCACATTGTATCATTAACATTTTTCTTTCAACCTTTCTTCTTTCTTTTATTCTACCACCCTTGTTCTCCTCTTTACTTTTTCAATTTTAAGCATAACTCACTTTTCAGCTTTCTTATCCTTTTTTTCTTTTCATAACATACCTCTTATGATAGCACTTTCTTTTTCATAACGCATTCAAGAACAACTACAATTTAAAGCATCATACTCACCCAATTTCTTCTTATTTCATCACATGACTTTATACGTTAAAGCACTTAGGAATTTGGATCAAATTACGGTCTTGAAAAAAATGGATTAGGCTTTCATATGAGGTTTGTCAAAGAAGTAGGCTAAAGGCTCAAAAGGGTTTAACTTGGATGATGTCCATGGGTAAGTAAAATGAAGGTAAACATGTATAGGTTGCCAAAGAAATGCCCAAATCATCTTCTAAACTTACACTCTTTATTTTCGCTTTACATACATACCAGGAAAGTTCTAGCAATAGCCACAAACATAGAATATACTATCATCTCTCACACACAAGGCACATGGTCGACTTTATTGGAAGTAGTATAGACTCTTGACCCAACAAGTGAAGGAATTGAACCACACAATATCACATAATGAGTCACAATTAGAGCCTAAACGTCTCAATAGTCATGATTTTAGCACGTACTCTTGTTATAATCTCATGCTGCCAATTAGAATAATTTCATGCAAAGCTAAGTAAAAAAAATTTAACAACTAAAAAAACTTAACTTAAACTAAAAAAACGAAAAAAAAATGAAACAAATAAAACAAAGTAAACAAACATAGATGCGGTAGAGAAGTATAGCATGCAATACCGCCACCCCACACTTAAACGGGACACTGCCCTCAGTGGAAAGTAAATACGAAGAACCTGGTCAGTCGGACTCTTCCTCAATGTCGGGGGTCATACCCCCTTTGTCGGAATCATTAGAAGAGTCGTCGTTAAAGTTCTCCTCCACGTCGGAATCTGGCAAGTGGCGATCATCATCGGTCGGCACATCATCGTCTAGAGGTTCCACAAAGTATGTGCCTACTCCACACATCTCCCATGCATGCATATTCATTGGATAGTCATGGTCCAGCTGTTGGAGCTCTGCAGAAGTTGGAACATGACCTCCACTCATCATTGTGAACCATGTCATGCCATAAAGATGACAGAAGAAACTCTCATCTCGAGCATGTCTCTCCGCAGTAGTAAGGTTGACACCATGTGTTGTTTCAGCATCTTTGACCTTTGTGAGGTCAACCTTCTTCTGGTTATGTGGGAGTTTGTGGTCAGCTGGTTCCTCTTCGATATCCTCCTTCTGTAAGATTGCTGTCAATAGATTACCAAAAGTGAAGTGGGACCGCTTCTTCTGTATTGTAGAGCGAATGATTGCCCCAATGTTGATAGGGACATTCGTCATCAATGCATAGACCAAACACACTCTATCTCTTGTTATTTTGGTGTATTGAGTCCCAGGAATAAGGCATGAGTTGAAGATGCACAACCAGATGCTTTCTTCCCTATTCAAAGGAGCATAGGGGAAGGTGTTGTGTCGTCCGGTGTCTTGGAGTCTGCTCCACCTTGCCATGGATCTACTTCCACAAAGTGTGTGTAGAATTTCTCTATAAGGAGGTTTGCTGTACAACTCTTTGAATGGTGCTGGATCGACCGAAGGTGAGCCAAGAAAGGAGGTGATCAAATCCGCGTTGAGCTGTAAAACTTGGCCCCGAATCTTGACTTCGCTGCCTGTGGTTTTCGGCGACCAGTTGGCGTAAAATTCTCTTGTCAAATCAAGATTACATTCTCCTATGTCGCGGAAGATGAAATCCAGATTCAATGCCATGATTTTTGCCAACATACGCGGTTCCTTCTTCGCTAGGCTGTCCTTGTTGATCAAGTCGACATGAACATATTTGCTTTCCTTGTTGTTCCTATACCATTCTTTGGCTTCCTCCTCAAGAACCCATTTTATTCCAAACATTCGGCTGGGTAATTGCATTGTGGACGATTCTCCTTGGTCCTTACGACCTCACTTCTTGCCCTTTTGGGATGTGGTAGCCTTATCTTGTCTCGCTTTAGGTACCATTGTTTCTGAGATTTAAATGATATTTCATGCTAGCATCAACTCAATGAAAACAATCTATAAACAAGCCATCGGGGTACCACCCCACACTTAGGTTCGTTGATACAAATCTGTGAAGTGAAAGTGGTTGATTACTTAGACTTTGTCGACATACGTTTAAGGAGCTATATTCCGACAAGAAAATCAGTGATGTATCACTTCTTGCAACCTTTGCAATACGTTCATGTTAGGTAAAAAAAGACTACTACATAGGGGTTTCATCATGGTATAGTTTCTATCAATAATTACAGCCTCCTATGTCGGTAGGCAACTATAAGTCTTATACCGATGAACGGGATAGCCTAACATGTAGGTATACAAGTGACAAAACTATGCAATGTTCATAACCATAGCAATTCCGCAAAGAGTATGACAATGCAATTAAAACCAAATTCAAGTCGGAAACAAGTTAAGCTTATCCTAACGTACATGTTCACTCACATGGTTTTGCATCAACAATTCAAACACTTTAACATCATCAATATTTCTTCACGATGTATCAATTAATGATAGACATATAAACGTAGTACTTATGAGAAATAGAATAAAATAGTACTTACGTGATTGAAGCCTTTGGAGATGTTCTTGTGAATTGAAAGAGCAAAAAGAAAAATTTTGAGATGATTTGGAGTGGATGTGCAGCTCCTTTAGGTCAAGTTTCAATGTGTTTATGTTTCAAGACTAAGTCCCCTTTATATAGGAAAAGAATGGGTCAGGTTTTGACCCATTTAAAATCGGTTTTGGAGACAAAAAGGGACCATAGGCGGCGCCTTTAGCTTTGCCTAAGCATGGTATAGGCGGCGCCTAATGCAAAGCATAA
This sequence comes from Capsicum baccatum var. pendulum, assembly GCA_030864225.1. NCBI lineage: Eukaryota > Viridiplantae > Streptophyta > Magnoliopsida > Solanales > Solanaceae > Capsicum > Capsicum baccatum. Next base: position 250,654,427 of record CM061553.1, read on the forward strand.
GCTAGCATAGGCGGCGCCTAGTGTAATGCATAAAGGGACCATAGGCGGCACGTAGTGCATGGCATATGAGATTCCGAGACCAAATGCTTTTGCATAGGCGGCGCCTATGCTATAGCATTCCTTAGCATGGGCGGCGCCTATGTCTTTGCACACTAGATTCCGCGACTTTAGGCTATAGTATAGGTTTTGCATTGTTCGTGGCCTAGTTTTACCTAGGCCTAGCCTTGCTCGATGCCTATTTTGTCATAAGCAATGCTCAATCCATAGCCTTATGCATCTTTATTCCTAACTTACCACCTTTACCATGCAATACGTCTGAAACGTTATTTGAAACCAATCTCCTCGTTGAATACCTCTTGCACCTATATTTGCTCAAAACCAATGAAAACAATTAGTACGATGGGTTGCCTCCCACCAAGCGCCTTGGTTTTGGTCGTGGCACGACTCTTATTTTTGGATTTTCTTTTATCAAAAGCAAAAGAAGTACTTAGAATAAAAGAAAGAAAAAAACGATAAACTATAAATGATAAACGATAAACGATGGGTTGCCTCCCATCTAGCGCCTTATTTATTGTCGTGGCTAGACATAGTTACCACGAGTACTTAGACTTTGTCGAGATAAGTGATGGCCAGATAACTCATCGAGTCAAGAGGACCGATATAAGGTTTAACACGTTGACCATTCACCTTGAAGACAACACCATTATTGTCTTCCAATTCAACTACTCCAGACGAGTATACATGGATAACTTTGTATGGACTATACCACTTAGACTTTAACTTACCTGGGAATAGATTCAATCTAGAGTTGAAGAGAAGCACCATATCATCCTTTTGAAAGTTTCGTCGAACAATCTGCTGATCATGATACTTTTTCATCCGCTCCTTGTATAGGTCTGACCTTTCATATGCATGGAGACAGAACTCATCTAATTTGTTCAGGTGCTCCAACCTCAGATTCATTGCATCATCCCAATTCAAGTTCAATTGCTTCAATGCCCACAATGCCTTATGCTCGAGCTCGATGGGTAAGTGACAGGCCTTCCCATAGACTAGTTGATACGGAGACATGCCAATGGGTGTTTTGAATGCAGACCTATACGCCCATAGTGCATCATCTAGCTTCCGAGACCAATCCTTCTTATTAGCATTGACCGTCTTCGCAAGGATTTGCTTGATCTCCTGATTGGAAACCTCTACTTGTCCACTAGTTTGTGGGTGATAAGGAGTGGCTACCTTATGTTGCTTGACACCATACTTGGGCAACACGGATTTGAATATCTTATTGCAAAAGTGAGATCCTCCATCACTTATGATAGTACATGGTACTCCAAAGCGAGAGAAGATATTCTTCTTCAAAAATGCTACAACACGCTTTCCCTCGTTGTCGGCCAACGCTACAGCTTCAACCCATTTCGAGACATAATCTACAGCAACTAAGATGTACTTCATTCCAAACGAATTCACGAATGGACCCATGAAATCAATACTCCATACATCAAAGAGTTATACCTCAAGAATTTTGGACATGGGCATCTCATGGTGTTTCAAAATAGCACCTTGACGTTGGCATTGGTCGCACCTTCTAACATAGTCATAGGCATCTCTAAATATCGAAGGCCAATAGTAACCACTTTGCAATACTTTTCTTGCCGTCCAATTGCCTGCATGATGTCCTCCAACTTGGGAAGTGTGGCATGTTTCCAAAATATTAGGCACCTCTACATGGGATATACATCGTCGAATAATACCATCCGCACATCGTCGAAACAAATATGGATCATCCCAATAGTAGTGTTGTACGTCATGCATAAACTTCCTCCTTTGGTGGTAAGATAAATTGGCAGGTATCACATTACTCACCATGAAATTTGCAAAGTCAGCATACCATGGTAATTTTTCCATTGTTGTCGCTAATATCTCCTCGTCAGGGAATGCATCATCAATCTGAATTTCAGGTTGCGCCACATGCTCATTCTTGAGTCTAGATAGGTGGTCGGCCACTTGGTTCTTGCAACCTCTTCTATCTTTGACCTCGAAATCGAACTGTTGCAGCAGCAATACCCATCGAATTAATCTTGTCTTTGCATCCTTCTTTGTTATTAGATACCTAAGAGCTGCATGGTCTGTCTGAACGATCACCTTAGTACCCAATAGATAGGCACGAAACTTCTCAATACACAACTGCTAGGAGCTCTTGTTCTGTCACAGTGTAGTTCCTTTGGGCTTCATTCAGGACCTTACTTGCATAGTAGATAGGATGAAATAGCTTCTCCTTTCTCTGACCAAGCACAGCACCAACGGCTACACCACTAGCATCACACATGACTTCGAACGGGATAGACCAATCTAGTGATACCATGATAGGGGCTTCAATGAGTTTTCCTTTGAGGCATTCGAATGCCTTTAAGCAATCTTCATTAAAGTCAAACTTTGCATCTTTCTCCAAGAGTTTGCACAATAGACTAGCAATTTTGGAGAAGTCTTTGATGAACCGACGATAGAAACCTGCATGGCCGAGAAAACTACGAACTCCCTTCATCGATATTGTAGGCGGTAGCTTCTCAATAACCTCTATTGTTGCTCAATCAACCTCAATCCCTCTTTCGGAGATCTTGTGCCCAAGAACGATACCTTCTTTTACCATGAAGTGACACTTCTCCCAATTCAGCACTAGGTTGAATTCTATACATCATTGCAATGCCATGCTTAGGTTTGCCAAGCACGCTTCAAAAGACTCACCAACAACTGAAAAATCGACCATGAATACCTCCAAAGTGTCTTCAACCATATTAGAAAAAATAGACATCATACATCGCTGAAAGGTGGCTGGTGTGTTACATAGCCCGAATGGCATACGTTTGAAGGCAAACGTACCATATGGTCATGTAAACGTTGTCTTCTATTGGTCTTCGGGTGCAATACAAATCTGATTGTAGCCTGAATAACCGTCCAAGAAACAAAACCATTCTTTCCCCGCTAATCGATCTAGCATTTGGTCCATAAATAGCATTGGGAAGTGATCTTTGAGTGTCCAAGAATTCAACTTTTGGTAGTCCATGCATACTCTCCATCCAGTGACGGGTCTGAGTGGAATAAGCTCATTCTTCGCATTCGCGACCACCGTCATGCCTCCTTTCTTGGGAACACATTGTACCGGGCTTACCCATGTACTATCAGAGATTTGATACACAACCCCCGCGTCTAACCACTTGATAATTTCTTTCTTCACCACTTCTTGCATAGGTGGGTTTAGACGTCTTTAATGCTCAATGGTGGGTGTGCAATTCTCTTCAAGCTGAATTTTATGTGTACAAATCCCAGGTGGAATACCAATAATATCCGCAATGGTCCATCCAATGGCTCTAATATACTTCCGTAGAATAGCAATGAGAGCTGCAACTTGTTGCTCACCCAACTCTGCTGCAACAATGACTGGAAGTTTGTTTCCGCTTCCTAGGAATGCATACTTTAAGTGCCTTGGCAACTCCTTCAATTCTAATGTGGGTGACTCTTCAATAGATGGCTTAGCTGGTGGTGTGGGTCGATTCTTGAGATCAAGGTCCAGCTTCTTGGGAGCATAGCGATATGTCCCTAATCTCGATAGGGCACAAATAGCTTCTTCACAATTTTCAGCATCCTCAGTCTCTCCATTCATGAGCACAACCGCCAAAGGGTCATCAATAATTTTTTGTTCTTCAAGAAATTCTTTCTTATCATCAAATAAAACATCAGCCACCAAAAATACACACATATCTTTAGGTTGCTTCATTGATTCGCAAACATCAAAGCGAACTACTTCGTCATTTATTCGGAACGAAAGCTCATTAGCTCTCAAATCAATAAGTACGCTTTCCGTAGCAAGGAAAGGATGCCCCAAGATTATGAGAACTTCTGAGTCTGCCTCACAATCCAAAATAACGAAGTCTGCCGGAAAGATAAATGAAGAAACCTTTACCAAGACATCACATAGAATACCAACAGGTCGTTTTACCGACCTATCCGCCATGACAAGCCTCATATTGGTTGGAGTAGGATTACCCAACCCCAACTTCTTATAGATAGATAATGGCATCAAATTGATGCTGGCTCCTAAATCACATAATGCTTTGGCAAAATTCAAAGACCCAATGGTGCAAGGAATAGTGAAAGCTCCGGGGTCGGCCTTCTTCTGAACTATTGATTGGGTAGCGATTGCGTTGTAGTGATGAACATTATCTTTCAACTCATAACTTTCTGCCCGATTCTTTGTCAAAAGATCCTTCATAAATTTCCCATACCCAGGCATTTGTTCAAGTGCCTCCACCAATGGAACATTAATGGTCAGTTGCTTTAACATAGTCATGAATTTGCTGAACTTTGTATCATCCGCCACCTTCTTTAATCTTTGGGGAAAAGGTGGTGGTGGGTATGGAAGTGTTCTCTCCACGGCTTTCTTCTCCTCTTGCTTCCGTTTTTCCACTTTTTCATGTTGTACGTTGCTGGGTGTGATGTCCTTGATGTCTTCCGCGGACTCCTCTCCTATTGCGTTGTCATCCAAGTCCGCAGCTTCGTCAACCACTTTCTTGCCTTTTGCTGAAGTTTCCAGCACCTTACCACTTCTGGTAGTGATGGCCATGCATGACCCATCATTCCTTTGGTTTTGCACAGTATCGCTAGGTAGAGTGCCGGCTTTTCTTTGATTGAGTGCTGCTGAAAGTTGGCTCAATTGCTGCTCTATGTGCTTGATTGAAGTGGAATGTGAATTAACTAATTGTTTCATGGAGGACAAATCATTAATTACCTCCGTTACTCCCGCGCTCGTTGCTTCCACTCCTTTCAATAATTTAGCCATCATGTCTTCCATATTTCTAGAATTTGATGTGGTGGTGTCACGTCTACCAGGGGGAACGTACAAACCACTCTTTTCATTCTTGTTCTTCCAACTACCTTGGTCCTTGTTTCCAGATTTATCATAATAGTTCCGACCTTGGTTTCCTTGGGTATTCCCATGGAAACCCCCCTGATTGTTCAAGTAGTTGGCCTCCTCTTCCGAATCAGATTCTTCACTTCCTTTTGACGCAATAGCTTTCACTTTTTCGGTCTTCCCTGATAATAAATGCTTTGTAAGAAGATCCATTTGTGTTTTCATATGCGCCATATCTTGATCACGTTCCTCTTGTCTACGCCTTTGTTCTGCAGTCATGCCAATAGATGTAGTAGAGCTTGCTACCTCAGAATCCCTGGTATGCCAAGCTCTACTTTGCTTCATCATATGATCTAGCATATTGCTTGCTTGACCAAAGGTGAGGTCCATAAAAGATCCTCCGGCTGCATTATCCACCACTGGTTTTGTTATTGAATTCAAGGCTCTGTATAATATCTCGATTAGGTGAACATTTGTCATATGATGGTTTGGGCATCTCGCTAGCTTTGTCTTGAACCTCTCCCATGTTTCATGAAATGCTTCTGTTGGAAGCTGACGAAAGTTGCAGATTTCATCCCTCAATTGTGCTCTTTTGGATGGCGGAAAGAATCTTTCTAGGAAAGCGTCTCTCAATTGCCTCCAATTTGTAATAGAATCAAGAGTTAGCCCATTTATCCATAATGTTGCCTCCCCAGACAGAGACAATGGGAATAGACGTAATCGAATTGCATTCTGACCAACACCAGGATTGTCAAATGACTTGCATGTAGAAATAAAGTTTATGAGATGCATATTCGGATCATCGCCTGCTAGTCCACCAAATAATCCCTTGAGTTGCAATAACTGAATCATGGTGCTTGTGATGTTGAACTTGGCTCCGGGCGCTAATGGTGGAGGAATTATGGCTCCAGTGGCTCCAACACAATCAAGATCGTTCATCATCATCGTCGAAAGCTGGCTGCATGGGTTGGCGATCATACCTAAACTGAGATTGTCGACCTCTTCGGTTGGCAGGTATTGCGATTTCAGCATCATGCCTTGGGTTTAGTAACTCGTCATCAACTAAATCCTCATCATCAGGATGTGTTGCTCGCCCAGGGTTATCAATGTTTTGTTTGTGTACTTGGGCGGCGGCAAGAGCAGCTAATCTCGCCTGCTCCTGCTGAGCAGCCATTCTTTCGATTTCCGTTTGTGCCTCCATTCTGCCAATACGTTGTGGTTCGGGATTGATAGGTAATAACGGTTGACCAGAACTTCGATTATGGGGCATGCACTAAATAAAAACCTGCAGTAAACAAAAACAAAAATAAAAAGTAAATGTACGAGAATCTCTGACCAAAAGGTCTAGTAATTATCACAAACTTAATTGACACTTGTATTCCCCGGCAACGACGCCAATTTTTGATAACGCTCAATCTACAGCTCTCGTAGGAGTGTAAAGCGGTCATTAGCAAATGTAGAACCCAACTGGGTTGGGTATCGATCCCACAGGGAATAGCTCGGTCAACAAGTAAGCAACGATTACTAGACTTTTAGTGCAAATCTCGTAAAAAGGGGGGATTGTAAAGTGTAACCAAATTATTAAAGTAAAAACTGAAATAGTAAAGTAAAAAGAAAGAATAGTTATTAAGTTGTAAACAATGAGAATTGAGGAGTTGGGGTTATGTCCACCTTCTGAGTTATACGTCTCTATTGGCTGTGAGTGTGTTGAATTCCGACATGCATGTGCTTATAGAGAATTGTATTCGATGGTAAATCCAGGCGTCTTTCGACCTATTCGAGGATTATTTCACTTTAACTCTTTCGAGCTTAAAGCGTGTCTAACGGTACGAATTCTCCAAGAGGTTAATCCAGTTACGACACTAACTTTTTAATAGGGGATGGGACCCTACTACCTTGACATTATCTCTTTTCCAGACAGATAACCTTTCTTTCGAACAAGTTAAATGTTATACTGGCGTATTCTTGCGTTTGCAACCACAAAGAATTTAGGTTAAGACGAAGAGAATAATGATATAAGCAGCATACGTGTCACGAACTCACAAACTCATAGTAATAGATAGTATCTCATTCGGCTTCCATAACCCCAACAGAGAAGTTTAGTTACCCATGAGTGCGAAGGAAATCACAATTGACATTGTTATTATACCACAATAAGAATTTCGTTTAGCACAAGTGTGGTAGGCGTTAGGCGTGATTTCTTGCAAGTAACGTTTCTCTTGTTACGGAAATTAAGAATAGATGAATAGAAGAAGAGGTAGAATAAATGGAAGGGTTAGAAGAATTTAATTGTAACTAATGGAGGAATGTCTTAGAAGTAGAATGTATTAAAATCTCTAGCAGAATAGGGTATTTATAATACCCATATCCTAATCCTACTAAGCTAATGAAATACTTAACCAAATCCTACTAAGCTAATGAAATACTTAACCCAATTGTACTAGGTTAATGTAACATTATCCAAATCCAAATAGACTAATGAAATACTTAACCCAATTGTACTAGGTTAATGTATTATTATCCTAATCCAAATAAGTTACTGCAAGTCCCCAAAGTCTTTAAAAATGTTGTTTTAGCCCGAGATAGATTTTCCAAGCATCACTTTTGGTCCTTTGGCGTCCAAGCTTCCTTTTCTCCTTTCGTGAAGCTTTCTTTGGCATCAAGTAATCCATAAAATGCTGAATTCTGCATCATTTACACCTGAAACTTTGCTAATCATGTTCGTTAGCTCACTTACAGGAAAAAGGACTAAAAGTGCATGAAATATATAATTTGTTCTCAAAACTAGGCTAAAATATGGGTAGAATATATTGATATAGGCGCGTAATAGCGCCTATCATCAGCCGTCCGTCAAAACTGTGTGCTATAACAGATCGATTTAGCCCCAAAATGCCCTTTTCACACCGTTTTGCTTGTTTGACAAACCAAATAGCCCTTCCCACATATACGGGCAACACTAGGATTCTCTCCATCCTCCCTGGCACATTCAGGTCAATTTTTGGACTACGGCACCCCCGAACCTTGGGCTCGCCCACAGAACCGTCGATTCTAGCACACCGAATTGGACCCAAAATGCCCCATTCATGCCGTTATGCACATTTGACAAACCAAATGGTTTGGCCCACCCAAATGGGAAACACTAGGATACTCCCAAGCCTCCCTGGGATGCCCAAATTGATTTTTGGCCTATGGCACCCTCGAACCCCGGGCCCACCCTCGAAACTATGGGCAATAGCGTATTGATTTGGCCCCAAAATACGCCATTCACGTCGTTTCGCTTGTTTCGCCAAAAAAATGGCCCCTCCCACACAAACGGGGAACACTAGGATACTCCCCAGCCTCCCTGGCACACCCTATGTTGATTTTTGGCCAACGGCACCCCCGGACCCCAGGCCCACCCCCAGAGTCGTGTGCTATAGCACACCGATTTTGCCCAAAAACACACTATTCACACTTTTTTTCCTATTTGACCAACCAAATGGCCCCACCCACGCAAGAGAGAACTAATAGGATGCTTCCCAACCTCCCAGGCATGCCCAATTCAATTGTTGACCCACGATACCCCTGACCTCGGGCCCACCCCTAGAACTATGGGCTATAGCATACTGATTTAGCCTTAAATAGCCTCGTTTCTCCTGTTTGACAATAGAAATGGCCCCGTCCACACAAAATGGAAATAGTAGGATGCTCCCCAGCCACCCTGGCATGCCCAGGTTGATTTTTTGCACACAGCAACCCTGAACCCTAAGCCTACCCCCAAAACCGTGTGTTATAGCACACTGATTTTGGCCATAAAAAACCTTGGTCATGTCTTTTTGGCTGTTTGTCCAACAAAATGAACCTGCCCATATAAAAAGGCAATACTAGGATGCTCCATAGCCTCCCAGGCTACTCCAAGTCGATTTTCGGCCCACGGAAACCCGTAGCCCGGGATTACCCCCTAGAATCATAGGTTGTGGCATACCAATTTGGCCTCAAAATATCCTGTTTATACCGTTTCACCCATTTGACCAAAAAAATGGCCCCGTCCACGTAAGAAGGAAACACTAGGATGCTCCGCACCTCCCTGGAACGCCTAGGCTAATTTTCGGCCCACGACACCCTTGGATCCCGGGTCCTCCCAGAACTGTAGGCTATAGCATACCGATTTGGCCCCAAATGCCCCGCCCACACAAACGGGTAACAGTAGGACGTGTCTCAGACTCCCTGGCATGGCCAGGTTAATTTTTTATCCATGGCACCCTCGAACCCCGGCCCCATCCCCAGAACTTTAGGCATATAGCTCACTATTTTGGCCCCAAATAGCCTCGTTCACACCGTTTCTATCATTTGACAATTAAAATGTTCTTGCCCACACAAATGGGACACACTAGGATTCTTTCCAGCCTCCTTGGCATGCCCAGGTCAAATTCTGTCCCACGGAACCCCCGGACCCCGGGATCACCCCTAGAATTGTAAGTTATAGCACACTGATTTGGCCCAAAAATGACTTGTTTGTGTCGTTTCACCTGTTTGGCCAACGAAATAGCCCCAGCCACGCAAGAAGGAAACACTAAGATGCTCTGTAGCCTCCCTGGCATGCCTAGACTAATTTTCAGCCCACGGCACCCTTGGATCCCGGGTCCCCCCTAGAACTGTAGGCTATAGCATACCGATTTTGCCCCAAAATGCCCCGCCCAGACAAACGGGTAACTGTAGGACGCTTCTCGGACTCCCTGGCATGGCCAGGTCAATGTTTAATCCACGTCACCCTCGAACCACGGCCCCATCCCCGGAACTTTGGGCATATAGCTCACTATTTTGGCCCTAAATAGCCCCGTTCGCACCGTTTCTATCATTTGACAATTAAAATGGCCCTGCCCGCACAAATGGGACACACTAGGATGCTTTCAAGCCTCCTTGGCATGCCCAGGTCAAATTTTGTCCCACGGCACCCTTGAACCTCGGGGCAACCCCCAGAACCGTGAACTATAGCACACCGATTTGGCCCCAAAATGGCCCATTCGCACCGTTTCGCCTGTTTGACCAATCAAATAGCCCCGCCCACATAAACGGGCAACACTAGGATGCCCCCAACCTCCCTGGCTTGCCCAGGTTGATTTTCGATGCACAGTACCCCCGGACTCCAGGCCCACCCCTGTAATCGTAGGCTATAGCAAATCGATTTAGCCTTGAAACTCCCTGTTCACGCCATTTTGTACGTTTGACTAACCAAATGGACCCACCCAAAAAATTGGGCAACACTAGGATGCTTCCCAACCTCCCTGGCATGCCCAGGTTGATTTTCGGCCCACGATACCCCTGGATCTCAAACCCACCCACGAAACCGTCGGCTATAACACAATGATTTGGCTCCAAAATGCCCCGTTCGAGCCATTTCACCCGTTTAACAAACCAAATTGCCCCTCCCACAGAAACAGGAAAAACTAGGATGCTCCCTAGCCTCCCTGTCTCACCCAGGTCAATTTTCAGCCCATGGCACGCCCAAACCCCTAGGCCTGCCCTCGAAACCAAGGGCTATCGCACACTGATTTGGCCAAAAATTACCCTGTTTCTCCTGTTTAACCAATAAAATGTCATCGCCCATACAAACAGACAATACTAGAATGATCCCTAGCTTCCCTGGCATGCCCAGGTCAATTTTTGGCCCACGGCACCCCGAACCCCAGGCCCTCCCCTAAAACTGTGGGCTATAGCACACTGATTTTGGCCCCAAAATGCCACATACGAGTCGTTTTCCCATTTGACCAACAAAATAGCCATGCCCACATAAACGGGCAACACTAGGATACTCCCCAGCCTCCCAGGCATGCCCAGGTCGATATTCATTCCATGGAACCCTCGAGCCCACCCCCGGAACCATGGGTTATATAGCACATCGACTTAGACCCAAAATGCCCTGTACCCACACAAACAGGAACTACTAGGATTCTTCCCAACCTCCCTGGCATGCCCTGTTTGATTTTTGACCGACGGCACCCCTGACCCCGGGCCCACCCCTGGAACTATGGGCTATAGCATACTGATTTAGCCTTAAATAGCCTCGTTTCTCCTGTTTGACCATAAAAATGGCCCCGTCTATACAAACAGGCAATACTAGGATGCTCCCCAGCCACCCTGGCATGCCCAGGTTGATTTTTTGCACACAGCACCCCTGAACCCTAGGCCCACCCACAAAATCGTGGGTTATAGCACACTGATTTTTGCCATAAAATGCCTTGTCCGTGCCTTTCTACCTGTTTGACCAACAAAATAAACCTGCCCACATAAAAGGGAAATACTAGGGTGCTCCACAGCCTCCCTGGATGCTCCAAGTCAATTTTTGGCCCACGGAACCCCCGGACCTCGGGATCACCCCTAGAATTAACAGCTGTGGCACACCGATTTGGCCTCAAAATGTCCCGTTCATGTCGTTTCGCCCATTTGACCAAAAAAATGGCCCGGCCCACGCAAGATGGAAACACTAGGATGCTTTACAGCCTCCCTCCCTCCCACAACACCCTTGGATCCCGGGTACCCCTAGAACTGTGGGCTATAGCATACCGATTTGGCCCCAAAATGCTCCACCCACACAAACGGGTAACAGTAGGACGCTCCTCAAACACCCTGGCATGGCCAGGTCGATTTTCGATCCACGGCACCCTCGAAACCCATCCCCATCCCCAGAACGTTGGGCATATAGCTCACTATTTTGGCCCCAAATAACCCCGTTCGCACCGTTTCAATCATTTGAAATTAAAATGGCCTGCCCACACAAATGAGCCACACTAGGATTCTTTCCATCCTCCTTGGCATTCGTAGGTAAAATTTTGTCCCAGGGCACCCCCGGACCCCGGTCCAACCCCCAGAACCGTGAACTATAGCACACCGATTTGGCCCCAAAATGCCTCGTTCGCGCCATTTTGCCTATTTGACCAATCAAATGGACCCGCCCACATAAACGGGCAACACTAGGATGCGACCTCGCTGGAGTGCCCAGGTTGATTTTCAATGCATGGCACCCCCAAAATCCGAGCCCACCCCTGTAGTCGTAGGCTATAGCAAACCGATTTAGCCCTAAAACTCCCCGTTCACGCTGTTTCGCATGTTTGACAAACCAAATTGCTCCGCCATAAAAATCGGGCAACACTAGGATGATTACCAACCTCCCTAGCATGCCCAGGTTGATTTTTGGCCCATGATAACCCTGGATCTCGAATCCACCCACGGAACCGTGGGCTATAGCACAATGATTTGGCACCAAAATGCCCCGTTTGCGCTGTTTAGCCAGTTTAACCAGCCAAATGGCCTCGTCCACAAAAAAAGGCAACACTAGGATGCTTCCTAGCCTCCCTGTCTTACCCAGGTCAATTTTCAGCCCACGGCACCCCCAAACCCCTTGGCCTACACTCGAAACTAAGGGCTATAACACACGGATTTGGACAAAAATGACCCCGTTTCTCCTGTTTACCCAATAAAATGGCCCCACCCATAGAAACAGGCAATACTAGAATGATCCCCAGCCTCCTTGGCATGCCCTGGTCGATTTTTGGCCCACGAAACTCCCAAACCCCGGGCTCTCCCCCAAAACCGGGGGCTATAACACACTGATTTTGGCCCCAAAATGCCAGGTTCGAGTCCTTTCTCCCGATTGACCAACAAAACAGACCTACCCACATAAACCAATAATACTAGGATGCTCCCCATCCTTCCAGACATACCCAGGTCGATATTCAGCCCATGGAATCCCCGGACCCTAAGCCCACCCCTGAAACAGTGGGCTATATAGCACACTGATTTAGCCCCAAAAAGCCCCATTTCAAATGTTTGACAAACAAAATGGCCCCGCCCACACAAACGGGAAACACTAGGATGCTCCCTAGCCTCAACGGCGTGCTCGGGTCAATTTTTTGACCACAGAACCCCCGAACCCCAGGATCACCCTAGAATTGTAAGCTATAGCACATCGATTTGGCCCAAAAATGACTTGTTTGTGCCGTTTCACCTGTTTGGCCAACGAAATACCCCCGGCCACACAAAATGGAAACACTAGGATGCTCCGCATCCTTCTTGGCATACCGAGGTCGATTTTCAGCCCACGACACCCCCGAACCCCGAGTCCACCCCCAGAACCATGGGCTATAGCACACTTATTAGGCCCTAAAATGCCCTGTTCGAGCCGTTTGTCCAACCAAATGGCCCTTCCTACATAAACAGGCAATACTAGGATGCTCCCCATCCACTTTGGCATTCCCCGGTCGATTTGTGACCCTCGTCACGCTCAAACCCCAGCCCCAGCCCCAGCCCCGAAACTGTGGGATATAGCACACTGATTTGGCTCCAAAATGCATCTTTCACGCCGTTTAGCCCTTTTGACCACCCAAATGGACCCTCCAACGCAAACGGGAAACACTAAGATGCTCCCCAGCCTCCCTGGCTCGCCCAAGTCAATTTTTGAACCATGAGTCCCCCGAACCCCGGGCCAACCCCCGGAACCATGGGCTAAAGCACACCAATTTGGCCCCAAAATGCACTGTTCGCGTCGTTTCTCCTAGTTGACCAACTAAATCAACACGCCCACACAAACCGGCAATACTAGGATGCTCCCTAGCCTCCCTAGAACATTCAGATTGAGTTTTTGCCCACGGCACCCCCGGACCCCGAGCCTATCCCCCAGAATCGGGGGCAATAGCACACCGATTTGGCTCCAAAATGTACCGTTAATGTTATTTATCTTATTTGACAAACCAAATGGACCTGCCAACTTAAATATGAAACACTAGGATGCTCTCCAACCTTATTGTCATGACCAGGTTGATTTTAGACCCACAGCACCCCCAAAATCTGGGCCCACCCCAGAACTGTAGGCTATAGCTCATCGATTTATCCCCAAAATGCCCTATTCGCACCGTTTTGCATGTTTGACCAACCAAAAGGCCCCGCCCACAAAATTTAGCAACACTAGGATGCTTTCTAACTTCCCTGGCACATCTAGGTCAATTTTTGGTTCACAGCACCCTCGAACCTCGGGCCAACCCCTGAATCGTGGGTTATAGCACAATGATTTAGCCCCAAAATGCCCCATTTGCGGAGTTTCGCCCTTTTTACCAATTAAATGGCCCCGTCCAGACAAACGGGCAACACTAGGTGCTCCCAAGCCTCCCTGGCACACCTAGGTCAATATTTGGCCCACGGCACCCACAAACCCCCAGGCTCACCCTCGGAACCGTGGGTTATAGCATACTGATTGGGCCCCAAAATGTGCCGTTCACTCTATTTTTCCCATTTGACCAACCAAATGGCCCCTCCAACACAAATGGGAAATACTAGATGGTCCTCAGCATCCCTAGCATGACCAGGTCAATTTTTGACCGACAGAACCCCCGGACCCCAAGGTCACCTCCGAAACCGTGGGCTATAGCTCACCGATTTGGTCCCAAGATGCCCCGTTCGCACCATTTCGCCCATTTGACAAACAAAATGGCCCCTGCCAAACAAACGGGCAACACTAGGACTCTCCCCAGCCTCCCTGGCATGCTCAGGTGGATTTTTGAAGCACAAAACCCCCGAACCCCGAGCTCACCCCCGTAACCGTGGGCTATAGCACAATGATTTGGCCCCAAAATACCTCGTTCATGATGTTTTTCCCTTTTGACCAACCAAATGGCCCCACCCATACTAATGGGAATTACTAGAATACTCTTCAGCCTCCCTGGCACGCCCAGGTTGATTTTAGGACCACGGCACCCCCGGACCCTGGGTCCACGCTTAGAACCATTGGCTTTAGCAGACCAATTTAGCCCTAAAATGCCCTGTTCATGCCGTTTTTCCCATTTGACCAACCAAAGGACCCCGCCTACATTAACGAGCAACACTAGGATGCTCCTTAGCCTACTTGGGACGCCCAGGTCAATTTCTGAACCACGACACCCATGGACCCTAGCCCCCCCTCCCCCCCGAAACTATGGGATATAGCATACCGATTTTGCCCTAAATAGACTCGTTGCACTATTTGTTCAACCAAATGGCCATGCCCATACAAACGGGTAAAACTAGAACATTCCCCAACCTCCCTAGCATGCTCAGGTCATTTTTTGGCCCATGGCACCCCCAGACCCTAGGCCCATACCCGGAACTATGGGAAATAGCTCATCGATTTGACCCCCAAATGCCTTGTTCGCGCCGTTTTGCCTATTTGACAAACCAATTAGACCTACCCACTCAAATGGGAAACACTAGGATGCTCCCCAGCCTCCCTGGCATGCCCAAATCAATTTTTGACCCATGGCACCCCCGGACCCCGAGCCCACCCCCAAAACCGTGGGCTATGGCACACCGATATGGCCTCAAAATGTCCCGTTCACATCGTTTTGCCCGTTTGATGAACCAAATGGTCCCACCTAAACAAATAGGCAACACTAAGATGCTTCCTCACATCCATGGAATGCCCAGGTCAATTTTCATCCCATAGCACCCTCGTAACCTGGGCACACCCCCAGAATCCTAGGCTATAGCGCACTGATTTGACCCTAAAATGCACCATTCACTCAATTTCTCCCGTTTAACCAACAAAATGGCCCCGTCCACTCAAACGGGCAATACAAGGATGCTCCCCATCCTCCCTGGCATGCCTAGGTCAATTTTTGGCATATAGCTTTCTCAGACCACGAGCCCACCCTCAGAATCGTGGGCAATAGCACACCGATTTGGCCCCAAAATGCCTTGTTTGTGTCGTTCCCCCATTGGACTAACGATATGGCTCCGCCCACACAAACGAGGAACACTTGGACACTCCTTAGCCTCCCTGGCCTACCCAGGTCATTGTTTGACCCACGCCACCCCCAGAACCATGGGATATAGCACACCAATTTTGCCTCAAAATGCCTCGTTTGTGCCGTTTCACCTGTTTCACCAACCAAATAGCCCCACCCACAAAAACGACATCCTCTCTAGAACTCTTAGATTAATTTTCAATCCACGAAACCCCTAAACCCCGGGCCAACCCTCAGAACCGTGGGCTATAGCAAACTAATTTGGCCACAAAATGCCTTCTTCACACTGTTTTTCCGTTTGACCAAAAAAATGGCCTCGCCCACAAATAACGGGCAACACTAGGACACTCCCTAGCCTCCCTGGCATGTCTATGTTAAGTTTTACTCCCACGGAACCCCCTGGACCTTTGGCCCACCCTCGAAAACTATTTACCATAACACACTGATTTGGCCCTAAAATGCACCCCTTCACAATGTTTTTCC